>SKCR01010535.1:0-22517 GCA_019454045.1 Zanthoxylum bungeanum | reverse complement strand
TGGCCGGCCATCGGGATATTATGACAAGGTCATGTATATCCGATTATAGAGACTAGTTACCAGACATCCGACATGTGATTCGGACGGGGCAGACACTTATCCAGCCCCAGCCCTAGCACGTGACTATCCGATATTGGGCCGATATACATAATACTTGGTATACTACGCTTGATATAAATCTTAAATATTCTTAGATGAATATGACCGGAGAATTGGGTAGACTTCGTGCTTTGCTAGAAGCCGATCTTGTCTCGTAAATCGGTAGAACGTAGTACTTGGTACGTACGTGATTCGGATACTCCGACGATCGTATTTACTGCCGACTTATCCGGGGATCTCATGGGTCCCTTCCCGATAATGCACCGATGACGCATAACTCGCACTCATTAATAATCTGGGATTATATAGAAGAGAGAGAAAGTTAATCTAGGATTAATTACGAAGATATTTTATCTGGGATAAAATATCGTCTAAAGAGAGAGAATGATTAATTTAGAATTAATCGGTAAATTAATATATTCGATATATTAAATGAAATTAGATTTCAACGTGGAATTAAAATTAGATTTTAATTCGGGCGAACGAAATCATTTAGAATTAATTCGTTAGCGACGTGAATAGTGAATTCACTAGGCGTAATCATTTAATTACGACGCAACGGAAAAATCACTAATTAGGAATTAGCGAAACCGAGCCCGAGTGTGATTGCGAGCGCATTCGTATTTCGAATGCGAGTGCGGCAACGCAAGTCACATCAAGCGTCAAATCATTCGTCACATCAAGCGTCAAATCAATAGTCACTTTGAGTGATGTGATTGATTGATTGATTGATGTGATTGATTGATTGAGTGATTGAAACACATCAAGTCACTTTAATAAAGTGACATTGAATAGTGATGGGTGTTGTTGGAATAGTGTTTGGTGGTTGTCTAATTGATTTCCATTTACTTTATTTGATAAATTAAAATGGTAAATGCTTATTATTTTTTGGAAAAATATATAAAGCATTTTTGTAATTCATTTTACAACTTAACCATTACACAACACCACCATTTCTTTTCTCTTTCTCACGCCCAAAAGGGCTGTTTTCTCTTCTCCAACACACTCACTGCCGTGAGCTTTAAGGGGGCAATGAGTGTGTTTTGTTACAAAACACAAGTGCTAGCACACTTACGAGACTTGCGAAGGTGTTAGGGAGGTTCACCCATGAGGCGGGATCCGTTCGACGAAGCTTGGAGCTTGACGAAGGACCACTTTCACGCCCAAAATAGTGAGTTAATCACTGCAGTTCACGCCCAAGCAGTAAGGTTTTTCAAGTTTTGTTGCTTGCCGCGTCTCTCAACCGATCGATGTGAGTATTCCGCTACCTCCGTTGATGTGTTCACACATGTATTCATGTCTTGTTTGATCTTGGGACCTAGATATAAACTAACAATGGCATCAAGAGCTATAGGTTCAAGCATGAAAATGTAGGGCTTAAAATTTGGGTAAATTGATTTGAGCATGATTTAGTTAAATTGTTTGATTGAGCATGTTTAAATGATGTTGAATTGAAGTTTGATTGGATCAATTCATGAAAATTGATTTGGAATAATTTTCCCCAAAATATTTATGTTGGCAGAATGTGATGGATATTTGGAAATCTGGATTTTTTCATTTTAATTCATTGGATGAGTTATAATGATGTAGGATGATGTTGATTTGAGATTTAATTGGATTTAATTTGAATTGGATAAAAATCCCTAAATTCCTTATGTTGGCCGAATTTGGATATGCCCTTAATGTCTTGGTATTTTGATTTTGGACATTGGATGTATTGGAAATCATTTAGGATGTTGATTTAATGTCGATTGTGGGTTTGATTGGATTGAAACCAAATCGGACACAAAATCCCTCCTTTGGGCGAGAGCTTTAAAGCATGTAATGGGTTTGATTTTTTCATTTATGTGTTGGACATGTGATGATGATAATGAACATGATTAATTGGACTAATTTCATGTTTTGGAAATATTGATTTGGGTGATTAATCATGTAATGCACTTTAGGTAATTAAATTGCGAAATTGGATTTGTGTAATTTAATGAATTAGGCCTTTAAATTGGATTGGGCTTATTATGTTGTAATTGGGGCTATTGGGCTTGATTTTATCAAGTTGGGTTTAGGCCAAATGGATTGGATCCAATTGGGCCCAAAACCTTAACCATAAAGCCCAAATGCAACTTATAAACCTTTAAAGTTTAATTGGGCCTAATAGGCCTAAATTGATTTCTGGGCTTATGGGGTTACTCCTTGATTGGGCTTTGGTTGCCGAAGCCCACGCCTTAAGAAATTAATTAAAGCCCATTAGACTTGAATTGAATTGACGTTGGACGTTAATCGGGCTTTGAGACCCGACGCGATTAAATTTGGAATTTAAGTCGAAAAGGTTTATTAAATAAAGTGTAATATTTAATTTGGAATTGAATAGTGAATTAGTATTAAATACATATTAAATTAGATTTAATGTGTAGTTTAATTTAATTCATGAATTCGTACTTTGAGTACTTATTCGCAAAAACGAGTTTGACTCGAGCAAAATCAAATCGTTGTTTGAACATTGGATGATCACATAATTATCAGATTAATTAATTTGATTAGATTGATTGATAGCATGCTTATGTGTGAATACGTGGTTGTGATGAATGAATAATGTATATCGGATGGATATTAGTCGGGTGGGGCAATTTTGGAAATTGTTGTAATAAATTCGATTTATTAAATTGGACCTGCGTGTCCAGCCTTATCACCTCTATTCTCTTTGTATTCTCTTCTCACCTATTCCCCTCAATGTAAATGAGGTTTCTTTAGAAGTGTAGTGTAACGGGTAGAAGTAATACAAGTGCTAGCTTGAGTGAGAAAGGGAGAGATTTGATCTAGGATCAATGTGTTAAGTATCCATCCGCATATCATTATTATTTTATTTCATATGCGCTTTATTATGTATTTAGAATGCATGTTTAAGGGTGTATGATGATGAGACCTAAACAAAGATAATTAAATTGGTAGCCAATTTGCACGCGAAAAGCCCTCATCAAATATCATGCGTCTTTTCCTTCCATTGAGTGATTCTTACTCAAGATCCTAGATTGGCATGGGTTGTTGGCCAAAGTCAAGCCCTTGTCCGTCGAAGATGTGTTTGAATCACGAGGCTTTGTTCCATATTGGTGTCTTGTCCAAGTTGTGGTTTGTTGGCCAAAGTCAAGACCACTTCTTGTCCAACGACATTGATTACGAAGCTTCCATGGTCAATGGGTCCGCGCTTGACTGGGATCATTAGGTTTGTTGTGCCAAAGCCAAGGCCTAGTTGATTCAGAGGAAAAAGGTTAGGGTATATATTGATATATAGGCATATATAAGATATATGTTTCGGACTTGGATGTCCACCTACTGGATCTAGGAGTTGGATGAGATCCAATTGATCTTCGAGATCTACCTAGTTAATTATCATACAATTTGTTGGCCAAAGTCAAGATTGTGTGATATTTAACGGGATCCTAGCCCACTAGGAAACACGGTTTCCCGAGTACTCGACAGAGGGTTAGAGGCTCGACGAAAAATAGTGGGAGGCAAGAATTGAATTTGCAATATTCGTTCAATTACTCGCCATACGCGCTCAAACAAATATCACTCGTCAAATATATTAAAAGTATTAGTTGGACTAATATTTATGTGTTTTAATAAACAGTTGGACTGTATTATACTTGATTATATATAATTGGATTATATTAATCAATATATTTGAATTAATTAATTTCAGTTTACAGTTGATTTTATAATTGGATTATAGTAATCAATGTAATTGAGGTTAATTAATTTGGATTATATTTGATTATATAGTTGGACTATTATAATCATTATAATATATAGTACCACTAATCGTTGATTAAATAGTTGGACTATTGTAATCAAGATAAAATTGAAAAATTGAATATTTAAAATATAATCTTGGATTAAATGTTTTAAATGATTTAATTTTCAAATTGGGAATAAATAATAGGTTACTTTATTTGATAAAATAACTTATTATACCTTAAGCCCAAAATTAAGCAAATAAGTAGAGCATAAATCTTTGGAAGATTTATATGATGACTTTAGTGCTTAATTTAATATACTTGTCATAAATCTAATTTTAGATTTAAGAAGTATTAAAATTGCAATTTATAATTCTTGGAGAATTAATTGACTATTCTAGAGGAGAAAAAGTCAAAGTTTGCAATTGGGCATGTAGCACGAGGTGCACATCGTTTCGATATTCTAAAAACCCAAGGCTTGGCCTAAGGTTCCTAAATATTGAAAAGGATAATTGACATATCCCAAAGTGACTACCATTTGGATATGGCAGACACGAAGGAATTAAAGAAAGGGCAAGGCTCTTACTTTAAAAATGACTGTTCAAAGTTATGTTCACTACTAGTATTGAAATTAGATTTTAAATACTTAGTGTGGTACATAAAATATATGTATTGATGTTCAGAATCTGCTTTGAGCAGGATACTGACTTCAAGCTGAGATTGCTCTGCGAATCGGAAACGGGACGAAAGTCGCTGTTTCGACCGTAGATACCTAAGTTTAGGAACTACCCTTCGGGTGTGTACTTAAATTGGAATGTTATTATAAGGTAACTAGTTTGACTAGAGACATTATCTCTATATCAGTGTTTAATCCATTGTGGATAAACCTTTATATTCTAGAACACTAAGTGTTTCATTATATAAAGATGATACTGAGATAAACACATTAGATGTGAATAACAGAATTTATATTTTGAATATAATTAAAATCTCAAACATATAGAATGACAAATAAATAGCTCAAATTGATTTGATCAAGTAGAGACTTATATGTGGCATTGTTGTCTAGGACAGAATTAAACAAGACTCGTATATCCGCACTTTTGAAGAGTGGGTACTAGGACTGATTTGACTATTCAAATAAAGTCTACGAATCTAGTTTGTTAGGTAAAGTACCTAAAACACTGTTTACTTGGTAATAGTGTAAGTGCCACCGATCTGTTAGCCCTATTCATGGTGAAGTTAGTGGGCCCATATCTAGCTAGGCTAGATGTGAACATGAATATTTCGTGACCTTAACGGATGTGGCATCACGTTATGGTTATGTGTTTCTTTTGAAGAACACAAATCGGAAACTATTAGAGTTTCGACACGAAGTAGATAAACAGATCGACTATAGTATTATGCCGTCACGGTAAGACCGTAATGAAAATACTTAAGCAGTAAGTTTCAAAAATACATGAAAGAGTATAGTATTCTTTCAGATGAGGACTCCTCCCGAGACACGTCAGTTTGACGGTGTGTCCAAACTAAAAACCGAATTTTGTTGGACATGATAAGGTTTATCACGAGTCGCTCTGAGCTATCATTTCCTTCAACAGGATATGTATTAACAGTGCAAAACTTATTTAGAATAAGGTTCCATAAATACTGTTTGACAGATATCATATAGGATATGAACAGGAAAGAAACAGGGTTTCTCATTCCTAATAATTTGGGTATGCCGGGCATAACGTTTGGATGATACCAAACTAAGGACCCAAATTGGATAAGTGCCAATATATAGGTTATCCTAAGGAAACCATAAGTATAGTACTTATAATCTCACATGAGAACAATGTGATTGTTGCTCGCCATGCGGTTTTCCTAAGAGGAATACCGATATGCAGTGGTAAGTGGGAGGACAGTATAACTCGATGAAAATCGGGGTAATACTGTTCAAGGCACGAAGTCCGTAATGGAACATAAATAGTTCATCAATGATGAATCTATACCATTAATCTTCGAATACACAAGAACCTCGTAGATCGGAGAGAGTCAGAAAACAACCTAGGGTATGGGTTCTGATCTCACCTCATAAAGATGTCAATCTTATGAGGGTATACCAACCGACTACGTTTTGAGGAAGTGATACGAGGTATCGACTCCCTATTTTGGCAAAGTGCCATGAGTCCGAAATGGATACCATGTATAACAACTATGTTTGGATACTAGTGTTGTACCGCAAGGCATTGTGCCTATTGGTACTGTAAATGTCTTCAAGGAAGACATACATGGATGGCAACATACCAACTTACAAAGCTAGGCTTTGACGGAAAGGTATCGTTATCAACATTGTGTTAATAACGGTTCAACCTTTTAACTGTTGCCATGGTAAATCCATTTTGAAGATGCTTGTTGATACTGCATATTTCATTTATGAAATGTGTCAGATTAAAGATCAAAATCGCCTTCCTGAAAAGGAAACCTTTTGGAGGATGTTTTCAACATCCTGACGATTTTGTATAACCGACAAACAAGGTTTGCGGGTTATTCGATCCATGTTTGGATTGGAGCAAGCATAAGGTTCTTGGAACTGTCGTTTTGAAATAATCATAATGGTTTATGATTTGACTCAAAACGAAATGATTCTTGTGTATAAAGGAGGTTAGTGGGGAGAGCACTGATAATGAAATTCCCATAAAGCAATTGGTGAAAGCTTGGCTTTCATAGAAATTCTCCGTAGAATTCTGGGAGTAACAACCTTTATTCAAGGAATAAAGATCTACTGGGATAGATTTGGAGTTGTTAACACTCTTTGGGAAATTGTACATTTAAAATGTACTTGATATGGTGTCTCATACGCTTTGAACATATGGAGTCACAATCAGGACAATCCAAGTGATAGTCACTGGATTAAAGTTAAGGACATCTATTAGTATCTTAGAGAACTAAAGATGCTGTCTAAAACTATGGAGAAGGAGAACTTGAAGTGACTGGGATCAATGCCGCAAGTTTCCAAACAGTTAAATACTGCGGTACTATAAAGTTTGAATAACGGGACAGTGAGCTGGAAATCTTCCGAGCAAGATACTGTTGCCGAATAAACAACAAATGCGGATTATTGCTGTGGCTGAGGCAGCAATAGAAGCCATTTGGGTCGATAATAAATCTAATTAGATTAGATATAGTTCTGTTAGCAGCTGAGCTAGGCATCAGCACAAGGCTAAAGAATTAAAGGTCTCATCGACGATCCAGATATATACTTCTATATTCATCTGATTCGTTCGGATCATACATCGTGGCGATGTGGTGATCGTAAATCGCGTCAGACGATAATCATGGAAATCCGCTGACGAAAACCTTTTCTCAGCAATTTGAGCGAACCGTACATAGTTCGAGTGTACGACACTTGAGTGACTAGCTATGTGCCAAGTGGGAGATTGTTGGATAATATGACCCATAGCGTCACTAGTTGTACAGATCATAGTGTTGTTGTACAAATTAACTATGTGACAAGGAAATTGCACTTTCATCATTTGTGATTAGATCACCTTAGATATATAAATGAAGAGAGGTCAATATGATTAGTTCCTGGATTGAGAATGATATGAGACAGTATCAGTCCACGAAGGATTAATCATTAAATATCCCTAGTCGTAGTATTATCGAGACTGGATATCGATAATGCGGAATAGGCTAGTATTGCACTTGTGCGCGTTGTGAGGGCACAACATCATAGTTCTCATATATTTGGGTATTGGATACTCATGCAAGTGCGATAGGAGGTTGTGTTTCACCGATGGTACGGGAAACAGCTTCGCTCTGGATAGACCCCTCGGAATCCCATTGGTATTATGACTATGTGTCTATGGGAGTCCGACATCAGGGTAGGTGTGTATGGTCTTAACTTGAGACTTGCACCGCTAATGCTTACGACAATCAATATACTTTAGTTGAGGTCGTCCAGGGCTGTAACAGGTTCTGTGTACGCCAATGCTGGGTATATTGAGAATCGTAGAGTATTGGGTGTGATGTCAAGACGGAAGTATCACTCCAGTCATAGTGGAGATGATGTCACGCATGATACGGTATTAGTGCTCTTAAGTGCTGGCCGGCCATCGGGATATTATGACAAGGTCATGTATATCCGATTATAGAGACTAGTTACCAGACATCCGACATGTGCTTCGGACGGGGCAGACACTTATCCAGCCCCAGCCCTAGCACGTGACTATCCGATACTAGGCCGATATACATAATACTTGGTATACTACGCTTGATATATATCTTAAATATTCTTAGATGAATATGACCGGAGAATTGGGTAGACTTCGTGCTTTGCTAGAAGCCGATCTAGTCTCGTAAATCGGTAGAACGTAGACTTGGTACGTACGTGATTCGGATACTCCGACGATCGTATTTACTACCGACTTATCCGGGGATCTCATGGGTCGCTTCCCGATAATGCACCGATGACGCATAACTCGCACTCATTAATAATCTGGGATTATATAGAGAGAGAGAGAAAATTAATCTAGGATTAATTACGGAGATATTTTATCTGGGATAAAATATCGTCTAAAGAGAGAGAATGATTAATTTAGAATTAATCGGTAAATTAATATATTTGATATATTAAATGAAATTAGATTTCGACGTGGAATTAAAATTAGATTTTAATTCGGGCGAACGAATTAATTTAGAATTAATTCGTTAGCGACGTGAATAGTGAATTCGCTAGGCGTAATCATTTAATTACGACGCAACGGAAAACTCGCTAATTAGGAATTAGCGAAACCGAGCCCGATTGTGATTGTGAGCGCATTCGTATTTCGAATGCGAGTGCGGCAACGCAAGTCACATCAAGCGTCAAATCATTCGTCACATCAAGCGTCAAATCAATAGTCACTTCGAGTGATGTGATTGATTGATTGAGTGATTGACACACATCAAGTCACTTTAATAAAGTGACATTGAATAGTGATGGGTGTTGTTGGAATAGTGTTTGGTGGTTGTGTAATTGATTTCCATTTACTTTATTTGATAAATTAAAATGGTAAATGCTTATTATTTTTTGGAAAAATATATAAAGCATTTTTGTAATTCATTTTACAACTTAACCATTACACAACACCACCATTTCTTCTCTCTTTCTCACGCCCAAAAGGGCTGTTTTCTCTTCTCCAACACAGCTCACTGCCGTGAGCTTTAAGGGGAGCAATGAGTGTGTTTTGTTACAAAACACAAGTGCTAGCACACTTATGAGACTTGCGAATGTGTTAGGGAGGTTCACCCATGAGGCGGGATCCGTTCGACGAAGCTTGGAGCTTGACCAAAGACCACTTTCACGCCCAAAAAAGTGAGTTAATACACTGCAGTTCACGCCCAATGCAGTAAGGTTTTTCAAGTTTTGTTGCTTGCCGCGTCTCTCAACCGATCGATGTGAGTATTCCGCTACCTCCGTTGATGTGTTCACACATGTATTTCATGTCTTGTTTGATCTTGGGACCTAGATATAAACCTAACACACCCCACTTGTATCTTTTATAATGTCTTTTATTATAAACAAGTGATTTATATTTATTAGCCTTAAAGGTAATAAATCTCTAAGTTCATCACGGAATAATTACTTAGCTAAGGGATAAGCAATACACTCTCTATTTCTTAGAAAGTCTCTAGATGCTTGCACCCTAAAATAATCATGCTAATTCTAATCATACATAGAATCATCAAACATATGAGTTTTAATATGTTAGAATTATTTTAGGCATTAAATAACTTGGTTAATATTTAATTATGATATTGCATTTTATTTTATTCAAATAAATTTACTATTCATGTTTTTCTGCAGATGTGTGAAAGTTAAATGAAATTTCACAATTCAAATCTTAACCAAATCATGCAAAACTTGTGCCTAAAATTAATTTCAGGGTGTTAGCTTTCCAACGAGCTTTTAAACACCCAATTTGGAGTTCAAATGAGTGAGAATTAATCAAAACAAAAACGGTGCGCTGATACCACTGTTAGGAAGCGGCCGCGAGTGCGCTACGGAAAATTAAAAAATTAAAATTATGATGCCGCTTTCCCTTTGCCCAAGACCCTTTTTTTTTTTTATTCTACAAGCCTATGCATGTTACTATATATTCTAAGCATAAAACTCATAAAACATGCAAAGAACATAAACCTAAACATGCTAATTATCATAAGAACTCTAATTAAAATAAAGAAATAAAAAGACTTACTTGAACCGTAGACTCCTCCAGTCCTTCCTCCAATCTACAAGCTTTTCTCGAACTCAGCAAGCTCTTCCACATTCCAAAGAGCCACCCAAGTGTGTGGCCTCCAAAGATGCACACACGAAAGCCAAAACTCAACGGCAAGAATACGCCTTGAGTGCACGGGTATTTTGCCCTTGTTGCTAGCCTAGGCAAATACCTAAAAACTTTTAACTCGAGGTTCCTCTAGTCAATTAGACTTAAGGATCCTCAAAATCAGTGGCTTACTCTTAAAACTTTAGAGTTGCTCACTTATATAAACCCAAGATTTGAAAGGTTTGGTGCAAAGATTTGTGAAGAATTCTTTGGGTTTATATAGTGCTCCAAAGACAATAAAATTAATTAAGAATCCGATGTGGGATAAAAGCCAATTTAATATAAGCCATTGGATCTTAATTTAGTGGTTTAATGAGATTATAAAACCCTAATAAGATTTTGGGCCGAATTGGAATTCAAAATAAATAACAAAACAAATAAAAAAATTTACTATTCCCGAAGTACTATTCACGGGTTACTATTCATTTGAATAGTATTTTTTTTAATCTATTTATTCCAATTCCCAAAGTGCCCCTATCATCATTCACCAATCCCTAAGCCACTATGGAACCTCATAAATGATATGTTCAATAATTAAACACATTGAACAATTTATGAACAATTCCTACAGCAATCATATATGATGTTAAATATGTATTGTGCACTGTTAACCATTGATTTTGACTTTGTTGTGTGTGACATTTTGGGTTCCCCTCAAGTTGGACATGAAATGAATCGTGATAATTTAATCAAACATAAATTATCATCCGATCAGATGGTCGTTCGATTTCAAATACCAAGGTTGACATCTAGCAACATGGCAATGCCCCCAAATGAGAAGGAAAGATATATATACCCATTTTGTATGCGATTTACATATGATACGGTCCCTCGCCTTACTGTATCCCCACCTATTGACCTAGGGTACGGAAAATGTCTACCCATATGGTCAAATGTATGATGTTGATAATATCATGAATCGTGTTAACCCAAGAATCTCACATGATTCTTCCGCTATGGCCACAGTCTAAAGCACTGATCCCACATATCAACCCGCGAACTGGAATACTACTCTTATAAGAAAATATTATCCGAGAGAGTTGCGATTCTCTGTTGTATCTTTACAAACTTCATGTGTTTCAACAAATGACCCAATTATACCCTTATGACCGGATCTTTTGAATCGGGGAAGGAGAATGTCAAAGTTATTTGATCCACACATAAGATTGTAAAGACCTCAAGTCTAAGGACTAGTCATATAATCGATACATGAAAGTTCTCATAAACACATGGGATAAACACTCCATATGAAAACTTTCGGCGGACGGATCTCAGCTAGTAGCCAATGAGATCAGCTACCCCACTTAAGGGCAAATAATATCATCATGCTAGTCTCTCCCCTTTGTGAATGCTCAGATTATTCACAAAACTATGACTAGGAACATTTAAGAGTAATGATTCTCATAAGGCGTGGAAGCCATCGTCTTATTACTCCAAGGGCTTTATTACAGTGTTGATGATTCATATAAGTTATGTAAGACACATATAATAAATATTGCTATTTTATTAATTAATGAAAATATTACAAATACATGTACATATAGCCCATCCACAAATTGGGTATATGGCATATCCCTAACACCAGCAGGGTATGCGAAGTCCCACATCAAAGACGGCCAAATTTCTGGTCTTATTTTTTATTTCTTTGGCTTTTCGTTATTTATCATTTTTATCTATTTATTCACTTTTATTGTTGTTTTATTATTTCTCCTTTATTTTGTTTATTTTTTGTTCATGTTGATGATTATATGTATATGCATTGTTATATGTTTTCATGTCCGTTTACATTGCATTGACGATTATATATGTTATTTTCCCTTGCGGTATATCGGATGGAAACCCAGACGTAAATTTCGTAGTCGAATCCGAATGGACGGTAGTATAGTAAGTACTTGGGATACAACTCCATGTCACACTCGGGAAATACTCATGTATGCGTGATTAACCCCTTTTTGTTTGCTATTTATTTATTAACGCTTTTCCTGCTTTTGATTGTTTATTATAATTTTCGTTATCGCATCTCGTATTTCTTAATTTAATGTGCTTTTGGAACTATGTTATTGTGATTATTATTTTGGTTGGGTATGTTATTAACAGTTTTATTCGCTTTTATGCATGAATTGCATTAAGACTTGGCTATACCATTGTGTGAACCCGTCCATTATACTGGCATATGTAAGGGACCATTCCGAACCCAATGGTTTGATGTATTCCCTTGTGAGGGGTGAGTGCGGCCTTAAATATTTCCCAGTTCACACTAGGTGGTGACTTATTTATTCTATGATTTAGTCCCCTGCGGGATAATCCATACTCTATATGGGCTACAAGCCCAACAGTGTCGTAGTCGCCGAACATCATAGGCATAACGGTAAACCCCACTTCGCTCCTACAGATGGCGACTCCACTGGGGATAGAGAATCGGCCCAGAAACAATACCTTGTAGTGTCTGTGGATTTGGCTTTGGTTAACCAAGTCTCATATATTTTGCATACCCTTCTTACCCTCGATGGCGTCATGTATCGTGAAGTCGCTTTCACTCAAGGCAGCGGATCGTTATTTGATGATAACCATCACTCATTGGCACGTTCCCTAGGGTATAAAAAAGGCGTGCTCACTTGGTCGCTCGAACCCTTGAGTGGGGAGACCTAGTTCTGTGCAACCCTTCTCCAATGAGAGTCTTGTCCATACTCTTGTAAGCGAAAAAATGAACCATAGTTATGTGTCATATAGAAGCTACCCCCATGCTTATGTCTGGGCCAATTATTATTTGGATTCATTTAGGCTTCACGTCATAGGATACGAACTTGTTGGGCCACTTAAACTGGGACGAGTTTGCATCTTATGATGATTGGCCAAGATTTTTCAAAGTAACGATGGGCCACCTTGTGTTTGGGCCTCTATCATTTGAAGTTATTTAGCCACCTTGTCGCAAAAGTGTAAACCTGTTGGGCCTTTTCAACTGGGACAAGTTTACACCACGCGATAATCTGATTGAACGCTTTAAAATGATAACGGGCCAACTTGTATGAAAACCTTGATGGGCTTGGAAGGTCCAAATATGATCCGAATATGCATGATGCATGAGTTCGATATCCGCACAGGCTTTCATCCAGGAAGGGTACGCCTTGTTATGGCATATTTGTATACTTGTGGATATCTCCAAGTCCGTCTATGCCACAACCGTGATTACCGAGGGCCCAATTCGTCATTTCTAGATAATGGCACGATTCCCATAATAGGCTTAGTCAATCTTGTAAATGGAAGGTCTTTGTCTTTTATTGATGAAAAGGGACTGAGGTAGCCAAGGTTCACCCCTATAACGTAGGAGAGAACGATTTTGTGTACCCCACATTGGTGCATAAAATGAGCCATACCTATGGCAGAAATGGACTTACCACATGTGTGGGAGGAATAAGGTCGGAATGGTATATGATGTTTTGATAACCCCATGCATCTCATGTATACACACATCATGCTAACCCATTGTCTTAACAGCCATCAAAAATATCCATTGGGTTAGAGAAGAAGGAAGACTTGTCAATAAGAGATTAGCAAGCATTGATGCGTTAGACATCGAAGGTTCCCGCATGGATCAATTGGAGTCCAACATCACCAAAATTACCGAGCAACTATAAGCTTTAACCAATGCTGTGGCCAATCTGACAGTACCCCACATAGTAGGAACAAGAAACAATGAGGATGGAAGGCGTGAGGAGCCCCCGAATAGGGTGAGCGAAGAAATCCCTATTTTTGATGATCACATGGCTGAGTATGCCATGTGAAGGATAGTTGGGCCTCAGGCAGAGTTACAGAAACTCAGAGAACAAGTATAGTCAGTTACCCGCAAGATGAAGGGAAAACATGAAAATCTATTAGACTATAATACGATGACTTTCCAAGAACAGCTGCCTCCCCAGTTTAAGATGCCTGACATAGCCAAGTTCAACGGAAACAAAGATCCTAGGGTCCATCTCCAACAATATATTTCAGTAATGAGTTCAGTGGGTTTGTCAAATTGCCAGGTGTAGAAGATGTTTGGTATGTCACTAGAACGGACGCCCTTAGTATGGTATCATGGCTTGGAGAGAAAGGTTATGGATGATTGGAGGGCATTAGCGGAGGCCTTTCTGAACCAATTTGTCACGGACATGGAGATAGACTTGTCCCTCCGTGACCTAGAAAACACCAAACAGAAGCCAGAAGAGATCATCAAATATTATGTGGATCACTGGAGAAGCCAGCTCTTGAAGATGCAGACACGACCCTTGGAGGAAGACCAGATTAAGATGATCATTAAGAGCACCAAACCCTCCATTTATAACAAGCTAAGGAGGATGACCTCCATGATTAGTGACTTTCGACATTTAAGAGAAACTTTCATGGAAATCGAGGAAGATGAAGCCGAGAATAAAACGTTTTACGGCCAGAATAGAAAGACCATTGTGGGGCCTTCAGGGACCAAGCTCGCTCCTGCTGAGGTCACCGCCATCAGAAACATGCGATTCTCCAATTTGGTAGAACTTTGTCAAAGGTGTTTGAAAAATTGAAGAGGCAAGGACTCCTAAAACCCTTAGAACCCAAACCACTTCCAAACCCTGTGCCACACCACTTCGACCTAAACCTATACTGTCACTACCATCAGCAAAAGGCCACAAAACAGACAACTGCGCCCGCCTCAGACATGAGATCCAAGACCTTATTGGCACCCATAAGATACCAGACCCAGAAAAAGAACAACCTAACACACATGGAAACCCTCTACCCAACTACCACTCTATTCCACCACATACCTACATGATCAAATTCAGCCTGCCCGAAAGCTTTGTCCTCCAAACTCTCCACCACCAAGCTTATTGCATGGAGATATGGGACATCAGCATTGAAGATGAAACATAACAGGGGAGAGATTTCTAGGAAAAATTCTCAAGTAGTGACGAAGAGGAGGTGAAAAGGATGACTTGTAGTGGATGTTTTTACAGTGATGTAACAGAGAAAGGCAAAGAAGTGCTAAAAAAAGGCCTATAGGTGATGAATAATATGGATAACACCGAGGGGGATACTGTGTTGCGCAAATTGAAGAAGACACGGGCACAAGTGAGCATATGGGAGTTATTATGCGCCTCTCAAGAGCACAAGCGTGCCATGATAGAAGCTCTAAGCAAGATAATTGTACCTGAAGATGCAAACCCGACATTGTTCGTAGGGTTATTACAGAAATGGGGTAGGCATATGATAATATTCACTGAAGAAGAGCTCCTAATGGAGGGGATGAACCACAACAAGCCACTATTCATAAAAGCAGAAGTAAGAGGCAAGAAGACATCTTGTGTGATGGTGTATGGCGACTCATCTAACAATGTGTGCCCTTTGAAGATTTTGTTAAGGTTGGGTATGCAGACAACAAATTTAAGCCCCTCCAGTATGACTATCAAGACATATGACGATAATAAGCGGGGAGTCGAAGATACTTTCATCACAATAGTCAAAGTAGGCCCAATAGAAGACGAGGTTGAGTTCACAGTGCTTGATATCCTAGCTGTATTTGCTATGTTATTGGGGAGGCCATGGTTTCATAGACTTGGGGGCGTGCCATCCACTTTGCACCAGGTTATTAAGTTCCCGCATGGAGATGAAGTCATCACCATCAGGGCTGAAGTAGACAATGCTGTGGCTACCTTAGACATACAGCCTTTCACAAGGTTCCAAGTGGCGGCAAACTTCGAAGAATGGGTGGACCCCAAAGTGGCTAGGATCATGGAAACAATGAAATATGAGCCGTGCACAGGTTTGAGTGTTAAAGGCCAGTGAATAAGAGCACTGCCAGATTTCAAGGGACATACCACTAAGAGGGGATTAGGGTATGAATCTGATGGGAATAAGCCGAAGACCAAGAAGAAAGAGATGAAGCTGATGGAATATTTTGTGAAAGGCACATGATATCAAGGAGAGCCTGAACCCGTAGAAGTCAATGGGATCATAGTACCGGGATTCGAAATCTTCAAGGATGTGATTGGCAAAGAACCACAGGCAGAGGAAGTTTCAAAAGAGGAAGATAAATGGGAAGAAGAACTACTGCAGTTGGAGAATCTGACGCTCGAAGAAAGCAAGGAGACAGAAGAAGACAAGGCTGTAAATTATGAAGATGTTTATTTTCATTACTTATTTGATTGTAATCCTGTATTTATTAATAATAAAGACATTGATTTTGCTTACTTGTTCGAGTCTTTTTCTGTTAGTCTGCATCATAACATGCATGACATGAACATATTTGACATTGACTCAACAAAGACAAATGAATTTATTCTTGGTACATGTGAAAACCCCAAGGAAATTTCAATTGCAAGTGAGGTTAAATATGATGAGCAGAAATAATTAGAGAGAATATTAATAAAATATGCAAAAGTATTCACCTGGTCCTATGAAGACATGCCAGGAGTGGACATGGTATTACCCAGCACATGATACCAACTTATCTGAACATGAGACCAGTAAAACAGAAGCTCCGAAGAATGAGGCTTGAATGGGCCGAAAAAGGTTAGGGAATAAGTCAAGAAGCAGATAGATGTGGGGTTCTTAGAGGTGGTGAAGTACCTCGAGTGGTTAGCCAACATTGTGCCAGTACTGAAGAAGAATGGAAAGGTCAGAATGTGCGTGGATTATAGGGACCTCAACAAAGCTTGCCCAAAGAATGATTTTCCCCTACCCCATATAGACGTGTAGTTGATAGCGCAGCTTTATCTGCTATGTACTCGTTCGCAGATGGATTCTTAGGATATAACTACATCTTCATGGCCGAAGAAGACAAGCATAAGACTGCATTCATCACTAAGTGGGGCACATATTGTTACAAGGTGATGCCGTTTGGACTTAAGAATGCGGGATCCACTTATCAACGAATGGCTACTACATTATTCCACGACTTGATGTATAAGAAGATTGAGGTCTACTTAGATGACATGATGATTAAATCAGACACGAGGTCTGGATATATAGAAGCGCTAAAGAGATTCCTTCAAAGAGTCGATAAGTACAACCTTCGACTCAACCCCAAGAAGTGTGTGTTTGGGGTAACATTCAGGAAGTTGTAGGGATAAACAGTAGGAATGGGAGGGATAGAAGTGGACCCTGAAAAGATCAAGGCAATTACCGAGATGCTCGTACCGAAGATAGAAAAGGAAGTTAGAGCTTTTCTCGGGAAGATCCAGTATATCAGTCGATTCATTGCTAAGCTAACATTAGTATGTGAGCCCATCTTCAAGCTATTGAGGAAGAACCACATTGGGGAGTGGAATAGGCAATGTCAAGAAGCTTTCGACAAAATCAAAGAATACTTAGTTAAACCGCCCATTTTGAAACGCCCAAAGCCGATCAAACCCTTGGTGTTGTATTTGGCCATAGAACCCGAAGTGCTGGGGGCGATGATGGTACAGGCAGTTGAGACAGGGGTAGAACATACAGTATACTACCTCAGTAAGAAGATGCTTCTGTATGAAGCCCGCTATCAATATGTGGAAAAGATCTGTTTGGCGGTGATATTGGCTTCCAGAAAGTTGCGTCATTACTTCCAATCCAATAAGATACAAGTGGTAGCAAAGAGAATCCCCTAAAGTATTTGCAGTCAGTACCCTCACTGGTAGGGAAGTTGGGCAGATGGTTGGTGTTGCTGACAGAGTTTGATATAGAAAACCTCACCTCTAAGGTAATCAAAGGACGGACCGTAGAAAAATTCTTGGCATTACAACCCATAGAAGAAGATCAATATAAGTTCGAATTCCCAGACAAGAAGGTTCAAGCCATAACAGTCCAGGGGTGGAAAATATAATTCGACGGGGCGGCGAATTACAAAGGAGCTGCAATAGGAATTGTGATTGTAACCCCCAAAGGAGAAACCCTACCTATAGCCAAAAGGTTGACGTTCGGAGTAACCAACAACATGGCCGAATATGAAGCATGTGTCTTTGGACTGAAATCACTGATAGCCCTAAGAGCTAGGGACATAGAAGTTTATGAAGACTCGATGTTGGTAGTTCGACAGATGCGAGGGGAATGGGAATTGAAGGAAGTCCGGTTGAGACCCTACCTACTCCATCTCAGGAAATTGACACATGCTATCCCTGACTGTAAATTCCAGCACTTGCCACGAAAAGAGAACCAAATGGTGGACGCATTAGCCACCCTAGCTGCAACTTGGGAAAACCCAGAAAAATTTTTAATGAGACCCCTTGTGCTGACAACAGCTAGCAGACCCAGTTATGAGATAGAGAGAATCTTGGAAGTAGAAGTCGACGATGGGAAGCCGTGGTACTACGACATTCTGCAGTATCTAGAATGTGGGGAATTCCTAGAAGGAGCCTGCAAGAAAGACAAAATAGCCATTCAAAAATTGGCTTCCCAGTATGTGAGTTTAAGGGGAGAGCTGTACAAGAGACAAGCCAATGGCATTTAGCTGAAATTTTTAAGAAAAGAAGAGGCTCAGACGGTGATGGAAGAGGTACACGATGAATTATGTGGACCGCACATGAATGGATTGAATTTTCCTCACAAGATAGTGAGACAAGGATTTTACTGGTCGACCATGGAAGATGACTGCGCGAAGCTGGTGAAACACTGTCATGATTGCCAGTCATATGGCATCTTGAACAATCTATCGCTTATGGAATTGTAAGGACTGTCTGAACCATAGCCTTTCTCAGCATGGGGTATTGACATGATTGGAGAAATCAGGCCATATGCATAAAATGGACACTGCTTCATAGTAGTGGCGGTAGACAATTTTTTCGAAATGGGTGGAAGCCGAGTCATTCTGTAATGTTACGGCAAAGTAGATGGCCAAGTTCATAGCTCGTAATATAGTATGTCGATACAGAATTCCAGATCACATAGTGACAGACAATGAAGTCCAATTTCAGTGAGAAATAAAGCGGATGTTGCAGAAGTACGGGATATGACATCACAAATCATCACCTTATAGGCCACAGGCTAATGGGGCGGTGGAGGCGGCCAACAAAACCATAAGAAGATACTAGCAAAGATGACAGAAAATGATAAAGATTGGGTTGGCAAACTTGCCATATGCCCTGTGGGGGTATACAACTTCGGTGAGAACGACAACAAGAGCCACACCATATACTATGGTTTACGAGATAGAGGCCGTGTTACCAGTGGAAATAGAGATACAGTCAATGCGGGTACTAGTAGAGGTAGGATTTCCTGAGCAGGAATGGGCCTCGCAGAGGTTCAAACAGCTAGCATTACTGGATGAGAAAAGGATAAAGGCTTTGCACCACATACAGCTGTACCAGAAAAGGTTGGCCAGGGTGTTCAACAAGAAGGTGCATCCCACCAAGATCAGGGAAGGTGATATAGTGCTCAAGCAGTGGAAGCCACTGATAATAGACCCAAGTGGAAAGTTCAGGCCTAATTTGGAAGGGCCCTATCTAGTGAAGAAAGTGATGGGGAATGGGGGCAGTGAGACTGTTAGATTTGGAAGGGAACGAGTTCATCGAGCCCATCAACGTGGACATGCTAAAATAATACTTTCCATAAAAAAAGGCTCGTTGGGTTGAAAATCCGAAAAGGACAGCCCAAGAAAAATATATAGCATGAGTGAGCAAGATGTTGGATAATATGACCCATAGCGTCACTATTTGTACAGATCACGGTGTTGTTGTACAAATTAACTATGTGACAAGGAAATTGCACTCTCTTCATTTGTGATTAGATCACCATATATGTATAAATGAAGAGAGGTCCATATGATTAGTTCCTGGATTGAGATGATATGAGACAGTATCAGTCCATGAAGGATTAATCATTAAATATCCCTAGCCGGAGTATTATCAAGACAGGACATCGATAATACGGAATAGGCTAGTATTGCACTTGTGCGCGTTGTGAGGGCACAACGACATAGTTCTCATATATTTAAGTATTGGATACTTATGCAAGTGTGATAGGAGGTTGTGTTTCACCGATGGTACGGGAAACAGCTTCGCTCTGGATAGACCCCTCGGAATCCCATTGGTATTATGACTATGTGTCTATGGGAGGCCGAAATCAAGGTAGGTGTGTATAGTCTTAACCTGAGACTTGCCATCGCTAATACTTGCAATAATCGGTAGACTTTGGTCTTGGTGGTACAGGGCTTTAACCGGTTCTCGTACACCGCTTCTGGGTTTATCAGAGAGTCGTAGTGTATGGGTGTGATGTCGAGACGGAAGTATCACTTCAGTTATAGTGGAGATGATGTCACGCAGGATACGGTATTAGTGCTCTTAAGTGCTGCCGGCCATCGAGATATTATGACAAGGTCATGTATATCCGATTATAGAGACTAGTTACCAGACATCCGACATGTGCTTCGGACGGGGCAGACACTTATCCAGCCCCAGCCCTAGCACGTGACTATCCGATACTGGGCTGATATACACAATACTACGGTATACTACGCTTGATACAGATCTATATATTCCGTAAGAATATTTTTGGAGAATTGGGTAGGCATGGCGCTTTGCTAGAAGCCAACCTTGTCTTGTAAATCGGTATAAACGTAGTACGAGGTACTTACGTGTTCGGGTAGTCCGACGACCGTATTTACTGCCAACATATCCGGAGATCTCATGGGTCGCTTCCTGAAGATTCACCAATGATGTATAACTCGCACTTTAATTAATCTAGGATTAATTAGAAGAGAGAGAAAATTAATCTGGGATTAATTGCAGAGATATTTTATCTGGGATAAAATATTAATTAAAGAGAGAGAATGATTAATTTGGAATTAATCGATAAAATAATATATTCGATATATTATAAGAAATTGGATTTCGACGCGGAATTAAAATTAAATTTTAATTCGGGCGAACGAATTAATTTAGAATTAATTCGTTAGCGACGTGAATAGTGATTTCGCTAGGCGTAATCATTTAATTACGACGCGACGGAAAATTCGTTAATTTGGAATTAGCGAACCCGAGCCCGAGAGTGATTGCGAGCGCATTCGTATTTCGAAATCGAGTGCGGCACGCAAGTCGCATCAAACGTCAAATCACTAGTCGCATCAATGTCAAATCAATTGTCACTTTGAGTGATGTGACTTGACAACATGTCACTTTCTAAAGTGATGTGATGTGACTAAAGTAAAAGTAAAAGTGATGGGAAAAGGTGAAAAGCATTATTTGCTTTTTGTTTTTGACTTTTTGGAATATGAAAAGGTTTGGTATATATGTTTTATTTATTTTTGGAAAATAAATGAATAATATATATACATTTTTTCTTTTCCCTCTTTTACTAGATTCGGTCCTCTCTCTCTCCTCATTCACGATATCTCCATCTCCCTCTCTTTTCTTCTTCCTCTTCTCACGGTTTCACTGCCGATTTGCTTCAAAATTTTCTGGTTTCACCAGAATTTGTGAGAAGCAAAGGAAGAAGAGTAGTGCTAGCACACACCTAGGGTATATTATGGTGATAGGGAAACGAATTTGTGAGCGTTGGATTTGGTTTTTGGAGCTCGAGCTTGGAGCTTCAATGGTGGTTCATCATGGCCGAATGAACAAGGAGGAAGAAGGGTCAAAATCGTGCAGAGTCCACTTCATCAAGAAGCCATTGCCGAAGCTTCATGGAGGAGCAAAAACGCATCTTGTTCTTCCTAGCATCAAACCCTCAATGTGAGTATGAATTCCGCCTTACTCCTTTGTGTATTCTATTCATTTTTATGCATGTTTGTGATCTTGAGACTTGATTGAAACTCAAACAATGGTATCAGAGCTATTGGTTGCATAAAAACGAATTAGGGTTCTTGAGCTAAATTGGGGCTTTTTGATTTAAGCATGATTTTGACAAATTGTTTGTTTAAGAATGCTTGTATATGATTAAATTAGAGTTATATGTAATCAATTTGAAGAAAAATTGATTGATTTTTGATTTCCCCAATTTGCTTATGTTGGCCAAAACTTTAATTTGGGTAAACTCAATTGAGCATCAAATGATTAAATTGTTTAGTATAGTATGCTTGAATGAGGTTGAATTGATGTTGTGCATAATCAATTTCATGAAATTTGGTTGGATCCATTTTTCCCCAAATTTTGGGCATGACAAATTTGGGTAAACTTGATTTTGAGCATGTTAATGAAATTGGATGATTTAGAATGCTTAAATGTTGTTAATTGATGATTGATTAGATCAATTTGATGAAAAGTGTTTGGAACAATTTTCCCCAATTTGCTTGTGATGGCCGAATTTTACAAGTGCCCTAAGGTCTTGGATTTGATTTTTTGTTCATTGGATGACTAGAAATCATTTGGGGATGTTGAATTTATGTTTGACTGGGTTTCAATTG
>SKCR01010534.1:0-22493 GCA_019454045.1 Zanthoxylum bungeanum | reverse complement strand
AAGTCTCAAAACAAGGTCACAAGCAAATTTCATGGATTAGTATATAATTCTAATAATGAGATAACCATACAGACAATTCCAGTAGTCTTTTGCCATATCCTTCTTGTGATGAACATGACTAAGATTAAATGGCAAGGGAACATCATTGCATTAAAAACTAGTTATAACTGATACACATAAGCTATTTGCCAGTTGAGGCTTTATCACATTAGCAGGATGGGAACATGGGATGACAATGCTAAGGAATCACCAGGTCATCCAATCATGGTCAAACAACTACTCTTCCAGTTCCACAGAAGAGACCATAAACCAAGAACCTTTTGAACTGATTTACATATAGACTATTGAGCAAATAAAATTAAAAACAAGCATAGCTCATTAAGCTCATAAACTCCCATCAACCATTGAAGAGCGAAATTTGCAACTTACGTTGTTTTGAATTTTAACTTGATCAATTGAAAGTAGAAATTGGATGTATGCATCCTTGTCAGCCAAAAGCTTCTGCATCTCATCAACACTAGACAATTTTAAGAGAAAACAAGAAATTGATTACATAAAGAGAATATGAACTTAAATAAAGTTCTCCACATAAAAAAAATAAAAATAAAAATAACTAAACTAAAATCAGCAAGTATTTAAACAAATGAAAAACAAGCTATGGTTATTCAAGGGAGATATTAGGTTTTATTTTACTTGTTTGAATTTTATTTTGTTATGGACTTAGTTTTCCTGAATTGTGCTAGATTAAGATTTCTATTACCTTACAATAAAGAAACAATCACAGTGATAATTAACATCTGTATACCATAAACATGCGCACGTGCGCGCACACAAAAAAATGTATTTGACCACATGCAATAGACAGAAAAGATCTGACGCAACTGATAAATCAAGATACACGTATAATACTTGGTAAATAACATGACCAGGATACAGTCAATATTCTTTCCATGTTTATTTGTATTTCTAAAATTTATCAGAAAGGTATATGTTCATTAGAGTCCAATGCACGGTACACATACTCATTACCACTCTCATAAGCAAGCAACAATCCATCAATAAAACTAAAGAAGAAAACTAGAGCAAATTAATCAAGAGAGAGCCCTGTTGCTGTACCATTTCGTTTATTGTTTAGTTTCATACATATTACATCGTTTTGCTTGCACACATGATATTGAATACGATTAAAAAAAAAAAAAACAAAGCTACAACTAAACAATAAGTTGAAGAATGCGGACATGACTTCTATTATTCAAATTGGAACCCGATAAAAAATCACAGAATAACAACACATAGTACTGGTTAAAAAAATAAGAAAAAAAGGGAAAGAGTGAACAAATGGCAATATCATAAAGGCAATGCATCAGTAACTCCCAAACGGTTTTTGGGGGAAAAAGAGAACTGAGAGGAACAAAAAGGAAGCATTTGAAATACACAATGAACATAATAGGAGGACTATGGAGCTAAACACTGGATTTCTCACCTTTTATCCTTCAAGAGGGAAATAATGCCTGCAGCTTCAGCAGGTGAAACATGTGATGGGGACTGTGACAGTTCTGTTGGCCTTTGTAAATTGAAGCTGTCAAAAGAGCTCATACTAGGAGTTGCAGGGCGGGAAGAACCGGGGGAGACTACAGACGGAGGGTACCAAGACTGTGAGGTAACATCTTGAGGACGCGGTTGAGCTTGTTGATCATTTGAACCCCTGTGAGCAGACATGGTAAAACTTTCATTGCAAAGCACTAAAAGAACATCTTAAAGATAAGAAACTACGTGACTATGAACACCGTGATTGTCAAGCAGCGACTGCCCACTCAACCCCAGAGAAAAGGAGCAGTTTACTATATCAAAAATGCCAATAAACCGCAGTTACACATATAATGTGCATCATCCCATTACCAAGTAGTGACAATTCATGCACCGACATGTATGTTCCAATACGTAGCACAGCTATATTAACTAACAGACAACACATACCAAACCAAACCTAATCTATACGAGAAAGGCAACCTAGCAGAAAGCCTGATGTCATGTTCATAAATAGAAATAGGAGATATTGCGTCAGCAGTAGACGTTTTAAAGAATTGTTGACAAACAATGGTCCATTAAATATTTAAAATTTCAATTACATACATATAAAACCGAAAGCATCCCAAAATTAAACAAACAAGACTAATTTAATATTAATGGGCATAAAAATCTCCAAACGAAGTGCAATTGGGAACACGTTAAAGCTAACTAAAAGGATTACTAATAAATCTATTACGCAGAAACTAAAAAGAAATGAGAGAAATTACCAGAATTTGAACATAGCTCGTGATGGACGGATTCTTGGATCAGGCGAGGAATACAAATCCTATGATATCACCAACAATTTGATCGCCAATTCAAGGAAATTAGAGTCCGCGTAGAAGAGAGAAATAAAATATTTTAAAATGAATTTAGATTTGATACGACGTCGATGACACTGAGGAGGGACTGCCTGCCACAGCGCCTTTTTTGGGCTTGATGGGTCTTTTAACTTGTGGGCTTGGGCTTGGGGTTTTAGCGCTCACCAGTAATACAATCTACATGAATCTTATAAAAAATTCAATCTATCATAATCATTAATATTTTTAAATATGTTTAAATATTGAGATATGTGGAAAAATAATGTACCATAAACATTGTTTAATACGTTGTAGATATCAAAATATGTGGAAATATAACGTACCATAAATATTGATATTAATTAAAATGGGGACTTCTTTCTTTTTGACACAATTATATACACAAAACCTCAACCTTCTAACACTAATGAGATCAATGGATGAGATTAAATGCTAATTACACATTTATATTAATACCAAAACAAAATAATTAGTGGGCCTACAATATTATTAATTATTTATTTCTCTCAGTTTTGCCGTTAACAGACTCAGTTATTTGTGAATCACCGATTGATTCTCCGATTTATGCAGGGGCTCTCCAGGAGATCTTTTGTTAAAAATATCAAATAATATAATACAAAATCATTGATTACTGCTATATACAAGTGTTTATATTCCGACTGCAAAATTGGGGACGAACCCCTACAACTGATGCAACCAAATGAAAAGTGGAAACTTGGTACATAATCCATTGTTTTTCCTACTTACAAAACTAGCCCTTTTCTGGATTTAACAACTCTACATTGAGATCAGTATCTTTACCTGTTTGCTGTGCAGGCAGTGCCTCTGCCATTGAGAATTTCAGTATCGTCACTTCTTTAATTTTCTATATCCTTTTTTCTTATGTGTTTAGTTTGACCCCACCACAAGACAAAACTTCACGCCAGTAGCAGAGCATTCGAACTCGGAACTGAATAGGTCTCAGCAAATCCGACATCATACCATTCTTCAAGATTTAAACTTTGATAACCGGAAGTCAGTAGCAAAGCATTCCAACTCTGCACTAGAGAACTGAATAGGTCTCGGCAAACCCAACATCATACCATTCTTCAAGAGTTCAACTTTGATAACCGGACATTTCTGGTTTTTCTTTAATGCTCCCTTTCTAAATTTTTAGAAAGGTGAGGCTGTCTAGGATAGAGAACTATTGCCAATACTAAAGAGAATGCAAGACCAACAACCCCACTAAATGGTTGGAATGGGTGTGTCCCAGTTATCCAAAGAGGAAAACTGGGCTTGTAGGTCAGGAGGCCCCCTTTTTGTAAAACGAAACTTGAGGCCATAATCCCTGTTCGCAAACCAATTGGAACAGAAAGGCTGCCTTGGCTTCTTTGCCGAACCCCTGCCAGAGCTAAAGATAATAACCATAGTCCTGGAATTGCCTGAGGATACCTGAAACTGTAGGAAAATTTCAATCAACAATCAGCAGAGTGATTCATAACAAATCAAAGCAACGTAATTTGATTTAATAAATTCCAATTCCAAGCATAAACTGGCATTGGCAAAACTAGGATGCCGTTGAAAAAAGTATTACTTTCTTTTTGTGAGAGAAAAAGGAAAAAAAAAAAAAACAAAGGGGAGGGAGGAGATGTAATCAGGGAACATCCAAGGTTTGGACATCAAGAACAAGAGAGAGAGAGAAAACTGCTAGATGGCAAACCGCATAGCTTAAACTGTTACCCTAACCGATGGATAAAATATCATTCACATCTACCCTAACAAAGGAAATATTTGAATTCGAAGGAAGATCTTCATTCAACAAAATAGACATGACGTTTTATTGGCCTGGGACTTTCTGTCCACTCGACCACTGGCCCCTTCTGTTCGACACCTAGTCCAGCACATTCGGCTACCAAGGTCTAGCTCTGAAATCTATTGTTATGAACCCATGGGGTACAATTCATCCTTAAAAAAGCCTATTTATGAGAGAGGAGTGTCCATTCCATTAGCTTATATATCCATTTACATAGAAATACCATCATACCAGTAACATATCAGCAACAATTGCACCATAAATTAGTGTGGATATGTGGGTGCTAGTTGGTTTAATTAGGAAAACTCCTTGGAGTGGTACAAGAAGTCTGGGGAGAAAACCTACGTGGAAGTCATTCATCTGGCGGACTCGATTGCACCAATTACAAAACTTTGGACTAATTGGACTAATTAAACCAATTAAAATTTCAAAAACTAAAATGAGGTCTGAGTGCAACTTCAAAGAACAAAATTTCTTATTCTACATTTCATGAGTCTTCCATACTTCTCTAGGGCTAAAATTTTGCATGGTAGAATGACCAAAATAATAGCCAGATGGGAGACGGGAAAACAATTTCAAATGAAAGCAATGGCTTGGGAAGATACCAAACAAAGCCTTTTTCCCACTAGGTAGCTTGGGAAGATAATAGCTATAAAAAAATTAATAATAAATGAAACTACATGAACGTGGTATTTCAAAACGGCAAATGAAAAATGTACCTCTGTGATAAAGCGAATGCAAGTCCTGAGATTATAATTCCACGATGATAACCAAGATCTGTGGCAATTTCTTCAGGCAACCAAGACCTGAAAAGCAATTCTTCTACAAGCACAACTGCAGTTGCTGTGACAATTCCTTGACACGCCAGTGTAATTATTTTCCCATGCACTTTGAGCCATGACACAGCAGTTAATGATGAAGTTGCACTTGAAGGCCAAGAGAAACTCACACAACCAAGTACAGTATTTAGAGAATGTATCAATAAAACAAGCATGACTCCTGCTATCAAACCCTTCAAAAAGTTTTGGACCTGCAAGCAAAAAGCTAAATATTAGTTCATTTGTTAGAGATAAGCAACAAAGCAGGATGCTCACCAACATTTTGAACCATTTCTATGACAGGATTTCAAAAAAAGAAATACGAAATCCAAGTGCATCAATTCCCAAATTAGTGACAAATATTAGAAATTTTAGCACACACTTAAGAGAGAAGAATAAGTTTTTCATTCAACTATTGAGAGCAGAAAGGTTAACAGAACCAGAAGAAGAAGAAGAAAGCTACAATTATTTTCAGTATAATGGTGCATGAAGAAAAAATTGAGCAGTTGAGCCCAAGATATTTTAAGATAAAGGCACCGTTTGGTAGACAGTATTACACTGAGAGTATAAGCTAGCTTATAAGCTCACCAAACTCTACTAAACGGTACAACAGATTATCTAAAAGGGTAGAAGGTCAGGACCAATTAGTTACTGGCATATATTAATGCTAGGTCTTTAAAAATCCTTGCACTACCTTGAAATTAGGGAACAATTTCTAACCAAAAGAAATTTACCACATGATTCCGGTAACATAAAATGTTCCTGAAGCAGAATACAATTATAAGATTTATCAAGGAGTTAGGTGTTTGTTGAGTTTTCTTTATGGCTGGCCATTAGGCCTTCTGTTTTAGTTTTACTTGTGAACAGAATCTTGATTAATGATATTCTTATTCCCTTTTTCCTAGTTCTACTCCCCTACATCAACTCCCCTACTGCTGCACAGAGCAAAACTAATGGTAAACATCATCTTAAAATGTCACAGTAAATTGTATAAAATACTTGAATGTGCTCATGTCTAGTGCATATTTGCCATCTGGTGTTCTAGGTGATATTCATACCTTGGGTAATGATGTGATATCCAACCCGTACTGCTCCAGCGATCTTTCATACCCATGTACTCTTCTGCCCCATAGCATAGCTAGTATCATAACAGCAGTATATAGGCCCACAATGCTAGCAAACTCTGCTATTCTGGAGGGATTTTTTGTTGTCCAGCTCTGCAAGATTGTTGGAAGGAGTGGAACGAGAACAGGTGACCATAAAACAAGCACCATACCGACAAACCCGAGAATCCTTTGGCAATAAACAAAAGTAATTAAAAAAGAACAGGAGTGAGTATGACATGTGCAGGTTCACAGTGCAGAATAAAAACTTGATTAGAAAAGTAAATTTGAGAATTTGTAAAAGTTAGATACCAACCCAGAGTCAGAGAAGGAAAAAAATGGGTTGAGTTATTAATTAACACATCAAAGATGGTTTATCAGTCAAAATCTAATGCTGTCATCTGTTTCATTAAACTCAAAATAAAAAATAAAAAAAGTGTATAGATAGATGTATCACATTTCAAAGAAGACAAGGAAAAATCACTGACACTAACTGCCAATAAACATTTAGCCGTAACAAAAATTGAATAATTGTATTCCTAAATCGATTTTAACACCTGTCAAGTTACTTTGGTTAATATTATTTACTTGGAGAGAAGTATGAGGGGAAAAACAATAGGACTGTTGGAATCCATAAGATATTGTTAGAATCATAATCATAATCATCCAAAGATATGATTATGTAATCCTAATGATTATTAGTATATTTAGTTTCTATATTTAACTTGATGTAATGTCTATATAAAAACATATCTCTTATAATTCTAAATATTCAGAAATATAAAATCGTCTTATTCCTTTATATGGTATCAACGCGCGCCATATCTTCTTCGACAATCTTAACAATATCAATGGTGACAAAATGCTCAGATCTTATCAGTTATTTGTCTTTTATTCGCATCAAGTTCCACATTTGACTTTTTTTGGGGTTTTGTCATGGGGTGATTTGACAAGTTTTCTTTAGATGTTTTGAGTTGTTTTGGAATAATTTAAACTTTTCCCGCTGTGCATTTTTCAGCGATGTTAAACCATCCAAACCTCCACATCTGATCCCGTTGTGTATTCTCCAACGACATTAAAACATCCAAGTCACCATATATGTTCCTGTTGTGCATTCTCCAACAGTGTTAAAACACTCTAGTCTCTCTGTGGTTCTTATACTGGTTTCATTTGCAACAAGCTTGGTGCATATGATACGTATGCTCCAGCTTGAGGGAGAGTGTTAGAATCCCTAAGATACTGTTAGAATCATAATCATCCAAAGATATGATCACTGTTCTAAAACACGCCGACTAGGCGCGCGTTTAGGCTCGCCACAAATCGTTGGGGCCAGGCGCTCGCCGGAATAGGCGGCATTTTCTGCCCATTCCGGCAAATTTTGACCGCAAAAATCATCGGTCAACGGCCGTGGACCTCCGTTGCCCGACGGTCATCCGCTGTGGACCAACTCAGAATTCGAATTTGAAGCTGATTTTGGGTCAAATTTTACACCCTAATCCTAACAGTAACCTTAATTTTACATAGCTAATTCTCTAACTCATCAATTTTAAAAATCCTCAATTTGAAGCATAAACACTAATTTTAAAAAACTCTAATTTCTTCAATTTTTGTTGGTTTCTCATCAAATTGACCCTCTATAAATCTTACTCATTGCTCAAACAACATTTCCTTGTGATTAATTTGTAAAAATCACACCACATCTTAAACCTAATTATGGAAATTCTCTATTTCTGAATAATTTCATAGGCTCCGCGTAGGCGCCCTAGGCACTAGGCGTTGGGTCGCCGCCCGACTAGCGCCTAGCGTGTTTTAGAATACTGGATATGATTATTTTATCCTAATGAATATTAGTATATTCAGTATCTATGTTTAACTTGATGTAATGCCTATATAAAGACATATCTCTTGTAATTCTAAGTGTCCAGAAATATAAAATCCTCTTATTCCTTTATAATGACATTAATAACTTATAATACCTTTGCAACAATGGGCGGTCAGCAATACGCAGAAACAGGATAAGCTTGTCAGTCAGACTGATTGCACCGCGTAAACCACCCCAAAGCAAAGCAATTTTGCCAACTAGCTTCAGCAACCCACCTTTTTGTCCCAAATCTGCCAACATTGTGACCAGCCTATTCACAAAAGGAAGAGTGAACAATTTTAATCAAATGAAGCATATGCATCCATTTTTTTAAAAAAGAGTATATTTGGTTTAGAAATTATAAATTAATACCTTTCTTGATCTACTTCACCATCTTCCTTAGTGGGTACCACTGGACTAGCAACTGACAGAGCTTTCTCAGCAAGGCTTGTGACAATGTTATTCTGGTTTTTTTCAGACATTGCCTCATCAAGCTTGTCAGGCTCTTTCTGATGATTTCCTTTATCCCCAAAAGCCTTGGATGAACTTTCGACAGTTTCCTGGTCACCAGAAAACATTAGGACACATTCATATATACACACACATAACCATACATGTGTGTGAGTGTGTGTACACAAACAGAAATTAATCACTTAGCACAAGCGCAACTATATAAAAAAATGAGAGAGAGAAAAAGATGCAGTGAAAAAGGAAAATCTTTTTTCCCTTAAGACTCTTATGCTGTTATTTTTTTTAAATTACAGATATTTGGAAAAAATATTGCCACATTATTCTTCAAGAAAGGGATTTTTCTAAAACTTTTAAGAATCTGAGAAACAAACTACAGCTATCTTCTAAGGATGGGTTAAAATAGCCACACAGAAAAACAATTAGATCAACTCTTACCGATTGCTTTACCATTAGCGCAGATGCTCCCAGAGCAGCTGTAACGGCACCAACCATGACACTGTCATTGTTCAAAATTTCCGATTCAGCGGCTACTCCTCTGTTTATTAAATCATTTTCACTAGTTTTTTTGTCAACAGGCATTTCTTTAGTCTCAGTTAGCCTGCCCTTGTCAAATTTTCTTTCCCCAGATTTCTTGGTCACATCGTAGACCATAGTTTCCTTATCGTTATCATGTTCTGCAGATACATCAAAATATCTTCTCAAGGCAGCTAAACTAGAGCCTACAATAACACCAACTGGAAGCACTCTTCTCAGATAACTCGTGCCCTGAACAGCAGTTGAAATGGCTTTAATAGTATTCTCCCCATGAAAAGTACCAACTTTTTCAGAAGTACAGTCAATACGGTAGTGTTTACCATCCAAACACCAATTATGCTCCTCATCATGTACAATAGCCAGAGAGACATCAGTTGCCACCCTTTCTAAATCTCTTGCAATATCAGATTCCATTTCCTTCCTATCAGAGGGACCCAGCCGGCGGTCAACTTCAACCTTCAAGGAATCCAATATAATATTTTTCACAAAGCCAGTCAACTCCGCTGATGTATCCTCATCACTTTCAGTCATGTTATCCTTCATTTCATATTCAGCAAATGGTTCCTGTTGTTTATCTGTATCTAATATTACATAAGGTGGTTCAATAAATTTATCTGCATCCTTTACTTTTGTAAACGAACGGGCTGGAACTTCTTTGCTTGCAACCTTACTAGTCGAAACATCTGCAATAGAATCTCCAACATTTCCAGGCTGTTCCAAGAGCATCCATTGACCTTCTTCTGGAAGGTAGTCGAGCAATAGAGCAGTTGTAGTATCTAAATCCAGTGGTTTGGTAGTTGGCATTTTTGAAACAAGGTCTCTGCGCATGTATTCATTTTGTCTCAAGTCCCCATAGAGATTCACAGGTATATATAGTGGAATGTTATTTACATATCCCAATTTAACTGAATAGTCAGCCAAAAGCTTGCTATTATATACAGAAGGATCACGTAATGTATGAGACTGTACACTCAGTTCATTCTGATCATCTTCTTTCTTTCCCGGTGTGTGATCACTACCAATGATCTGTTTCTCAGGGCTACAATCAATTTTATCATCCTTAACCTCATTTCTCTCAAGTTCTTTTTCATCACCATTTACCTCTAACTGGGAAATCATATTTTCAATCACACCAAAAACACTATTAACGGCCAATTGGGTAGAATCATCCATTCCTGTCAGGGCATCTAATGCTTCAGAAACACTGAAGGAATTTTGATCGACTGCAGGCTGCAAACTTTTGTTTTCTCTTTTCAGATTATCATTCCCTTCCTTCTCCATTGTTTGAGCCTCAGAAGAGGATGCCAGAGGTAAAACTGCTTCTTCTGCCACATTGGTAGATGCTGTCTTATTCTGATCGTTAGAAGAATCAAGGGTTTTCTCTCCAATTCTCTGATTATTTTCAGGTGTCGGTTCTAGTCGAGATACTCCACCATCCTGTTCCACTTTGTCATCTTTAAAATTTGCCTCCTCAGGGCCACCTGCCTTTTCAGGCTGACTGGTAATGTTTGAATTAGCACCAGTTTCTGATCCCTTTTCAGTAATATCAGAAGATGGAACAGCCTTCTCTTTATTGAATACATCATTTTCATGATTATTTCCTGAATCGTTAGTGCCCTTCCTTGCTGAACTGGAGATATCATCACCTTGATGACTACTCACTGATTGAGGCTGGCCTACATCAGCAGATTTTTGCAAATTTTCTGAAGGTTGAATCTCTGACTCTATTCTGCCACCAGGCTTGTCCAAGCCAGGTTGAATGTCATCAGAGCTATCTGCCAAATCATCAATTCTTTTCGCATGATCTGCCTGGTTAGCATCTTTATTCAGACCTTCAGAACTTGATCCTCCGACTTTTTCTTGGACCTTTGTCTTGGACTCTGATGTTACATTAGGTATCTTACCAGTACCCAGAAGTCCATCCAATTTTAAGTTTGCACTTTCAGAATGCAAAATGCTAGACACTGCAGTCGTCAGCTTTCCACGCACATCTTCTGGCACAGCATCTTGCAGAGCTTTCACAAGTGTCTCTCCTTGACCAACAGCAGTCAACACCTAGACAAAAAGACAAGGGAATCATCAAAGAGTAATAAAATCAAGGAACACAATGCATGGCAGTGAATTCATGTCCCAAAGCACTTTAAAATGAACAAGTACTCTTTATGACCTTCACTAAGAAACAAATAAGAAAACACACTATAATAATTATATGAAAATGCAAAATATATAAATCTAACAGCTCATAACAAAGAGTTTACTTGTTTTACATAATACGGATCAACTGTCATAGCTTCCTAGCAATAAGAAAAAAAGAAATTAAGAATTATTGCTAGGAAGCAAATAAGCAGACATGCTTCTATAATCATGAAGATGCAATATATAAAATTGTTTGAAACAAAAAAAAATTTACTTGTTCTACAAGATATCCAAAAAGTTCCATAATATCAGACATCCTTGCATAGTTTTATTTTTCATCTATTAAATTTTTTTCATCCAAGAAAATGCTCCATTTTTTTTTCTTTCCTCCTACTGTCCTACACATATCAAACAGAACATCTTAGGGATGTTAGTCCCACCTACACAACGTCGAGGAGGACTGTCTAACAAAATTGGTATCACATTGAGAGTATGTTTTAGCATGATACTGTTGAATGTATCCGGTTCGATTTGTTTTTTTAAAAAAAGGAAAAAAATGGAGCAGCTCTCTCTCAAACATACAAAACTCAGCTCCAAAGGCATCATCCACTAGTTTGCAGATATAAATTCTGCTATAAAGCTTAAACTCAAAAAAATCAGAATAACTCTTTATATTCAGCAGAAACCGATTCTGAATCGAACCAAAAGTAACACCACTAATAAACTGAAAATGCTTAAATTTCGGAAGTACTCAAAAATGAGTCAGGATATCTTTGTGAGCTAATCAAAGTCCACAGTGACTTAAGTTTCAGAAACCACATCTCCTACTCTCTACATTTATCTTTTATTTCCCTTTTTTTGGAAATTCCTTTTAACAGTTGCTCATTGATAAATAACAGACTATAATAATATTCAGTTCAAAACTGGGCAAGAATCACCAGTCGTGTTCACAAATAATAAATAAATCCCACATGGCAGTATAAGAGTCTCCATTAATGGAAAAATAAAACAAAATTTTTACATTTGAGAAAAAGGAGAAGTCCTAAATTGAAGAATATTGCAAGACAAAAGGTCTTCGGTGGAAAATATTTTTAAATTACTAAACGCAATAACTTTTTTTTTGTCTCAAAAAAATAGGCTCTCTTCACAGACAGATTTAAAATAGACATACAATGTATCAAGGGCATAGGTTTTAGCCTTGCACCTATTGAAAAATCAATCCCTTATATGCACTAATGGACATAAGCGGAATCAAGGCAAAGACGGAAATAAGTATATGAAATATCACCAAAATGCATTCTAGCTCCTTTCAAAATAAAACACAAATAGTTATACTTCTGCTGTTCAAGTCGTCCAACGTCCCTTTTCTTGTCTTTTTTAACTTATTATTATTAATATTTCTATGCTCACGCTACATACATAAATGATATAAACATGACAAAGGAGACCAAAAATATGAAATTTACAGATAAACTATTAGAGAACAAGATGATTAGGGGCATATCAAAGCAAGAAACTGCAAATTCAACCATTACCTTCTTCTTTTGCTCTTCTGTCAGAGTACCAGGTAAAGTTACGTCAAGCATATTCATAACCACTTGTGCCGTCTGTAACACTTGACCTCTTTCGCCATCATCTGGACTGGTTTCCTCCTCTTTGACCAAATCTTTGTCATCAGAGTTAGCCTGCTGCATTGCACCATCACCCACTACTTGCAATCCCTTATTATCAAGTTCCAAATTTCTCTGTAACTGTTGACCAGATCTTAGATGGAAGTGAGCCTCAGAATTCCTATCTTCAGGAATCTCCTCAGAAGGATAAATGGAATAACCATTTAAAGTCTTTGTCTGAATAACATCCACAAGCTTATTAACTTTGACGCCCTTATCAGTTGCTCCACCTTTAACAAGAGCTAAGCCTTCTGAAGGGTTGATGGTCACATCCACATCTTTTAGAAGAGGATGACGACCCTTTAGAAGTCCAAGTTCCACTGCTGAGAGCCACTGCATACATAACGTATGTACCACTCAGAAGTCAGAGTATCACTTTTAACTACAATATTTAGCTAGCTGTATATTTGATGGGAATAAGAGGAAAAGGGTATATTTCAAAGAGGATTTGATTATTGGAAATTAGGAAGCATCCATAAGGAATACACAACATTGTATATTCGTCCCCTCAATTTATTACAGAAAGTCCACTCAATTCAAGTTGGTCATTATACTTCTAATGGATCTGAAGACACACATCAAATTATTCAAAAAAAAAACTAATGTTTAGGAGGAAATGGCGGACATTTTCAGGTCACTTGCTTAATCACCATATACTTTTGGTTGACTTGACAAATGAGATAGATTAGTTCCAGAAATAAATCTTCTGCAGCCAAAGAGAAAGAAGTAATTACCTCAATGGCAAGATTCTGGCACCAAGATTCCGCAGCTCTACCAGCTGCTATAACACTAGATGGAAAACAAGAACACAAGAGCAGGCTTGTAAATGGATTTTCTGCTATCAAACTGCGTGGTATAGAGAATGGCGGCACTGCCCCAGCATCATTCTGAGAAATATAACAGAATTTTGATTAGTTATACTTTCAACATGAAGGGGGCTAATTTAGTGATAACCCTACGAACAGTAGAATGGGTTAGCCTGCAAGATGTTATTGTCAACAGACAAACAATCCAATCTAGAACGACATATTACTGGCTCTTCAAAGTTTCTTAATTTTAAAAGGACCCGCCACCTGAGACTGGCAAGAAAATGTGCTTATTTGATATTACTTGGACAATTAGCTTTACCAGAACTTTTCTAAAATTAAATTTACAAAAATAATAATAAATAAAGAAATAGGAGGGATTGATTGAAAGAAAGCACTGATCTCGTGCAAACAAGAAGCAAGATCAGCATCAAAAACTACAATATATTCACCTGTATAAAGAGAACAGGAATCTTTATGTTTCCAACTACACTGCGAGTGCTAGATTCCGAATAGAAGTCTTCTATGGCCTCAAAGCCATAAGATACCATAGATATTGCTTTTTCAAAATCACGAACGGATTTCGCCAATAAAGCATTTTCTATATCAAATCCTTTTGCTCTGCCTTGAAATAATCCCTGGAGAAGTAATTCACCATAAGTTGCAACCATCAAGATAAGAGTTCTATAAATCTTAAGAGGCTAACAGAAGTTGAAAAAAGCACATAGAATGTTCTGTTCCCACAATCAAGATATGAAACATTTGCATTTAAAAAAAAAAGTCTGAAGAAATTGTCAACCTTGTTAGATCGCAAAATATCTATTAATCCATTAGCAAGCTTCTGATCCAGAGCAATATGATGAGGAGCGGACCTTGTAGCCTCCTCTAAGTCAAAAGGATTGTCTATGCAAGTGGCAGCTGTCAGAGGCGTCCTCTCTCCAACCTCTGCCAAGTATTTTGTTAACATGTTTGCACCATATCCCCAGCCAATACCCATCAATGTTGTCCATGGCCTTGCCTTATTGATGAACTGTATAGCAGTGCAGATATCATCGCTGTCAGCAGCTGTAAATAACCTACAGAATGAAGTAATGAAGAATCCTACTATCAGATAGTTTTGCAAGAATCATTTAATAAGAACCGCGAGAAAATTCTTTGTCATCTAGACTTCTAGAGCTTGAGAATGACATTCATTTAATTTTTCTATTCTTGTTTCGGATACACAGAAGCATACAAGTTTTTCCTTTTTTTGGCCCTCTTCCTCTTTTCTAACAAAATACAAGTGGAAGTCTGTCCGCTCTCACACACACACGAGTAAAACCCACAAATAAAAAATAAATGAGCAAGGTCTGCTCCAGCCCAGGAATCGTAAACTTTCTAGTAGTTTCTACCTTCTTATCCTACTAATCTACCCAAATACTCCCCCTCACTACATCACATTTCACACAGGCTTTCAGCAAAGAGCACTCTGCTAGTTTTCCTATAATTAATTCATCCATCACCGTTTATTCTCACGGCAAATTCTTACACCCTACTACTACTAACACAATAACCAATTTCTTATTCAGTGGAAAGTTCCTAGCTAATCCACAAGTTATAGTGCCTTGCATTGTGTGTATTTCTAATAATAAAATAATTAAGAAATAAATAAATAAACCATCATAAGCAAAAATTAAAAAAAAAAAAAAAAATACTCTAATCAACAAAAAAAAGCTTGAAATGCTCAATTGCATACCTAGCAGTGGTAAGCGGAGAGCCACCACAACCTCTAGGATTCATAATCACAGGAAATAAACCGCGCTTGAGAGCTTCACAAACAAACAGCCTTATCCTCTTCTCCATACTTCCCTCCACGGTTCCCGGAACCAACAACAGAGTCGTATCTAATCCGTGCTCCTCGTGCAAGTCCAAATTCGACGGCCAATCCAACGAAACGACACCGCCATCCTCCGTATTGACACAGACTCTCTGGTACTCCAATTTGACATCCATCTCACTCAATCCACCGTCTCCCCCACCACCACTCCCCTGAATCCTCCCGCTATTCAATCTCACAAAATGCCTGTCTTCCTTCACAAGCTTCTCGTTCACATCTTCCAACAAATCGCTCCCTTCGAAAGATATAGACGGGCAGCGGAGAAGCACGAATCGGTTAAACGCTGTCGGACTGGTGAACAGAACCCAGTTGCCGATGCAAGAGACTTCGTCTGGTTTATTAGGAGAGAATCGGGAGAGATAGAGAGCGAGGCCGGAGAAGAGACCCAAAGCCGGGGCGAGGGGATCGAGGGTGTTGGGGAGAGGGGAACTGGGAGAGCAAAGAGTGGAAGAGGTTCTCGAAAGAAGGGAAATTGAAGTCGCTTCGGATGGAGAACTTTAGACGGCGTCGTTTGCGGTTGAGGCGGAATTGGCGGGAAGGGAAAAAGGATGTGCGAGGGGTGTAAGGCGGAGATTAGGGGTGCGATTAGGGGAGAGGTTCATGGCGACTGAGACAGGCAGAGGACAAAGAAAGCAAGTTCTGGAAAAAAAAAAGCGAAATTTGAAATGAAAGACATAAGAGGGTGGGGGATGTGATGGATGGATGGGGATTGGCGTTGGTGTGCGGTTTTACCCGCCAATAGTTGGAACATATGGTTTCGGTTTCGTTGCAGATGGGACCCACATTGGGACCATTAAAGGCATATGCAAATTTAGCCGTTGATTTTAGTGGGTTGAATTTTGAAGCCCGAAAAAAATGACCGTTGGGTATAATTGGGCCTTAAATTAATAATTGGCCCATCTTCGCTCTAAAATGCGAGACGAGTCGAGCTTTTGCCACCCCCCAAAAATTCTAATCACATTCCATTTTAATTGTGTTCCGTTTTTTACAGTAATTTTTGCCTTTCTAATAACTTGCAAGCAAAGAATCTGCTGAGGCTTATTGTGAGTTGATGTTTATATTATATGGCTAGTAACAGTGTCCACATCTGGGCGTGCCTTAAAATCTGTTGTTCAAGGGGCTCTTGTTCACTGCTGAGGCCTAGAAATTGCATTCTATGAAATTCATTGCTTCCATTTACATGGCTACATTGATCTTTCACATAACACTGGCCTTTTAACATCATGTTTTCGTTCGTTGTGGCTTCAGATAATTCAATGCAATTTCCATCTTTGTATTATTAGAACCAAAGTTTAATTATTTAATTAATCAAGAATTGTCTTTGGTGATCTATTCACTGTAGGGGTATTTTAGGAAAAAAAAACTATAAAATGGAGTGTGATTAGAATGTTAGGAGAGTGGCAAATGCTCCTCTCAATACAAAATTACAAAAGTTGGTGCATGAGGTGAACCATACAAAATTTCTCAATTGTTGATATTCAGATGGACCAACCACCTCCCGAAATAACTAAAGAAGCTGCCATACTAATTACTAATTTTTTTCTTATTTTTTATTCAATAAATAGTTCATATATATACAATTACATAGAGAAAGCTCAACTAGGGATAACAAGGCTATCCTATCTCAAATATTTATTTAAATATAAATACTAAACTATATCAATAATTCAAATTTAGAAGATAAATACCAATTAAATAAATGATTAACTCTTTACTACTAAAGTTATCAAAAATCTAATACTTTACTATTTTTTCCATTAATTGACTACTAATTAGTCGTTAGTTGATGTTGACTTAATGCATGCATAATGCATGCAGTGTGCTTGCCAGGCATGCGCCGAAAGAAGAAAGAAGCAGGCAACAGCTTATGGCAAGCTGTAAACGTGTGTCAAACCGCATGGCACTGTTCACGCGGTTTGGACACTATAAATTGAGCCCTAAATTCATTGTTTCAATATCCCAGAATCCCAAATGTGTGAGTAAAGATAGAGAGTAAAGTGGTGTGAGAGTTTTTTGTAAAGCTTGAGTTAGTAAGCTTTGTAATTCTTTTGTGAGTAATATAAAAGAAGAGTTTTCTCTCCAATCACCTCTATTATTGTGTGTTTAATCACAACAAATGGTATCAGAGCAACGGTTCCACGGAGGGATCCCGAAACTCAAAAACAGAGCTTCGGTTCGGAAAGTCGGTTCCGACGAAAGTTGTCGAAAATCGATTTTGAGCATACCATCAGACGTTTCACGGCGAGACGAGCATGGAAGTATTTTCCGGCGATCAAACGGAGGTCCCAGCACGCCGCATGCGCCGAACGCGCCGTCCAGAGAAGATCCCACGCGCGTGACGCCGCACGCGTCGTCTGAAGGTTGAAGACGACCACGTCAGCGCCACGTCATCCGACACGTGTCGCCCAGTCAACGCCCAGTCAGCGCCACGTCCGCGCACAGTCAGCAGCACAGTCAGCGCCACCTTAGCGCGCAGTCAGCATCCAGTCAGCAGCCACGGCAGCGGTGTCTGGTAAATTTCAGATAGGTCCCTAAGCTTTCTGAAAATTACAGTTTAGCCTCTATACTTTCAGAAATTTTCAATTTAGTCCCTGAAATTTTTTGGAAATTGCAATTTAGTCCCTGAAATTTTCCGTAATTTCACTTTGGCCCTGAACTTTCAGAAATTACACTTTGACCCCTGTAATTTATGAAATTTGCAATTTGGTCCATGTGTCGGATTTTGACAAACAAAGTGTCATTCCCACCATTTTCGACCATTCCGGACGCAACGGTGAGGTACGTTTTTTGAAATTCTGCTTAGAATTTTTATGATGGAGGGGAGCAACGAAAAAATGATTTTGTTAACCAGTATAAACTATTTTACATGGAGAGGAATGATGAAAGACCTTATGTATGTGAAGGACTATAATGGATCGGTATTTCTGGAGCAGAAACAAGAAGGAATGACCGATGGAAAGTGGGCTAATCTTCACCAGAAAACATGCAGTACTATTCGTCAGTGGATCGACGATAGTATCGTCAACCATGTCAGTGAAGAAACAAATGCACGTGACTTATGGAGAAAGCTGGAGGAGCTTTTCCGAGCAAAGATCGGAAACAACAAGCTGTACTACATCAAGAAGATGATGGGTTTGAAATACCAAAAAGGTACAGCTGTGGCGGACCATATCAACGATTTCCTCGGAACCATGAAGGAATTATCTAGATTGGGCATAGACTTCGGAGATGAGGTAAATGGCTTAATAATCCTTAATATGTTACCAGAATCTTGGGAAACGTTCAGATCTACGGTGATCAATTCAGCCGCAGATGGGAAAGTCACTATGGAGATGGCAAAGACCAGGATCTTCGAGGAAGAAAAGAGGACGAGAATGCAGGAGTCAGCATCAGCCTCAACCTCAGAAGCTCTAGTGACAGAAAAGAACACCAGGGAGATCAGACAAGAACCGAGGTAAGTCAAGAACTATAGATATTGAGTGCTATCACTGTAAAAAGAAAGGCCATATGAAGAGGGATTGTTACAAGTTGAAGAACGAGCAGTCCAGGAGAGACGGTGACTCTAATCAAGAAAGAGTTGCCACTACCACCGACAATACCTCCAAACAGTTTTTCATTATATATGAAGAAAATGTTGTAAATCTTGCCAGCCACGAGACCAGTTGGGTGATAGATAGTGGCGCATCCATACATGCCACATCTCGCAGAGACTTCTTTTCATCTTACACACCAGGGGACTACGGTGCTGTAAGGATGGGGAATGACGGACAGTCCAAAGCCGTCGGTATTGGAGACATCTGCCTTGAAACAGAGAACGGGACAAGGCTAGTGTTGAAGGGAGTCAAGCACATCTCAGATATCCGGTTAAACCTAATCTTAACAGGCAAGCTGGATGATGAAGGTTTCTGCAGCACCTTTAGTGACGGATGTTGGAAGCTCACTAAAGGATAAATAGTCGTGGCACGAGGTAAGAAAGATTCAACTCTGTATTTGATGCATGCTAAGCTTTCAAATAATAGCATAAATACAGTTAATAGTAATGAGGCAGCCGAGCTATGGCACAAAAAGCTTGGTCACATGAGCCAAACAAGGATGGAGATACTACGTGTGGATGCTGGATTTCGGCCGAGGTCCACAATCAGAATTTGGAAGTATGGGCACTAACAATCCTGCAAAACAAAGAAGAACGAATGGGAGTAGACTGCCTACCGGTGTGGTAGGTACCGGAGACACTCTGACGCCCAAGTCAATAGAATGAAATGGATAGTAAATATGTTAACTATGAAAGCAAGGTTTCCTATTACCTTGACCTTCTTTAAGTGGCCGTGAGGGCGGAAGAAAATGTTTAGGAAATATGAAGTTTTGAGAGTTTTTATTAGAGAAGAGAAGCTTGTCAGTAAGCACTGCCCTTCTCTTGTATTTTGTTCGTAATTTATAGTTGAAGGTAAATGACTTTTGCAGCCGGCATCAGTCCCACAATGTGCTAAGATATCTTTATTTAGTGAACAAAGTGGAGCAGTTGGATTATGATTAGGGTAAGTGGGAAACGTTTGGTAAAGATTTGGCTTAATGTATGAATCATTCTTCTGCAATTGGAAGAAGGGTTTCATTGGGTTTTATGTGTCGGGCAAAGTAGAAGAAGAGTAGTTGATATAATTAGAGGTTTTTTGTATTTAAGCTTATGACTTAATTGTGACTCAATAATACATAAATCTTCTTGGGCCTGGCCTTTACTTTCGGGCTTTGCATATCATTTTGGGCTTTTAAGGTAAAAGACGGTTTTATCCTTGGCCCATTTTTGGTTCGTACAGTTTGTCCCTTACTCTCTAAGTCAAAAAAGTTTTGTCTTAGAGAGTAAATACATTTATGTCGAATGATACTAATCACAAAAGCACGTGACAAGAATGTATCACCTTCTGTTGGATTGTTTTATAAGAGCTTTGTGCAAAATGTGGGTTTTTTGGAATATATTGCTTGTATCATCTGGGCAGACGAAGTCTTAGCCCTTCTGATTTGACTTGACTTATGGTAATTGGTTCTTGGTCGTCTGATCAGTTTGAAGATCCATGGATACATTTGATTCGACATAAGTAATGGGGAACATTCTCTGGTTAACTGAACCGAATGCAGGTTCAGGAGTCCCACTTGACTCGACAAGAGTCATGGGGAATGTCCCTTTGTCAACTGAACCAAATGCAGGTTCAGGAGTCCACTTGACTAGACTAGAGTCGTGGGGAATGTCCCTTTGTCGACTGAACCAAATGCCGGTTCAGGAGTCCAACTTGACTCGACAATAGTCATGGGGAATGTCCCTTTGTCGACTGAACCAAATGCCGGTTCAGGAGTCCACTTGACTCGACAAGAGTCATGGGGAATGTCCCTTTGTCGACTGAACCAAATGCAAGTTCAGGAGTCCACTTGACTAGTCAAGAATCATGGGGAATGTCCATTTGTCGACTGAACCAAATGCCGGTTCAGGAGTCCAACTTGACTCGACAAGAGTCATGGGGAATGTCTCTTTGTCGACTGAACCAAATGCAGGTTCAGGAGTCCACTTGACTCGTCAAGAGTCATGGGGAATATCCCTTTGTCGACTGAACTAAATGCAGGTTCAGGAGTCCACTTGACTCGTCAAGAGTCATGGGGAATGTCCCTTTTTCGGCTGAACAAAATGCAGGTTCAGGAATCCACTTGACTCGACAAGAGTCATGGGGAATGTCCCTTTGTCGACTGAACAAAATGCAGGTTCAGGAATCCACTTGACTCGACAAGAGTCATGGGGAATGTCCCTTTGTCGACTGAACCAAATGCAGGTTCAGGAGTCCACTTGACTCGACTAGAGTCATGGGGAATGTCCCTTTGTCGACTGAACCAAATGCCGGTTCAGGAGTCCAACTTGACTCGACAATAGTCATGGGGAATGTCCCTTTGTCGACTGAACCAAATGCCGGTTCAGGAGTCCACTTGACTCGACAAGAGTCATGGGGAATGTCCCTTTGTCGACTGATCCAAATGCAGGTTCAGGAGTCCACTTGACTCGACTAGAGTCATGGGGAATGTCCCTTTGTCGACTGAACAAAATGCAGGTTCAGGAATCCACTTGACTCGACAAGAGTCATGGGGAATGTCCCTTTGTCGACTGAACAAAATGCAGGTTCAGGAATCCACTTGACTCGACAAGAGTCATGGGGAATGTCCCTTTGTCGACTGAACCAAATGCAGGTTCAGGAGTCCACTTGACTCGACTAGAGTCATGGGGAATGTCATTTTGTCGACTGAACAAAATGCAGGTTCAGAATCCACTTGACTCGACTCGACAAGAGTCATGGGGAATGTCCCTTTGTCGACTGAACTAAATGCAGGTTCAGGAGTCCACTTGACTCGACAAGAGTCATGGGGAATGTCCATTTGTCGACTGAACCAAATGCCGGTTCAGGAGTCCACTTGACTCGTCAAGAGTCATGGGGAATGTCCCTTTGTCGACTGAACCAAATGCCGGTTCATGAGTCCACTTGACTCGACAATAGTCATGGGGAATGTCCCTTTGTCGACTGAACCAAATGCAGGTTCAGGAGTCCACTTGACTTGTCAAGAGTCATGGGGAATGTCTCTTTGTCGACTGAATAAAATGCAGGTTCAGGAATCCACTTGACTCGACAAGAGTCATGGGGAATGTCCCTTTGTCGACTGAACAAAATGCAGGTTCAGGAATCCACTTGACTCGACAAGAGTCATGGGGAATGTCCCTTTGTCGACTGAACCAAATGCAGGTTCAGGAATCCACTTGACTCGACTAGAGTCATGGGGAATGTCTCTTTGTCGACTGAACAAAATGCAGGTTCAGGAATCCACTTGACTCGACAAGAGTCATGGGGAATGTCCCTTTGTCGACTGAACTAAATGCAGGTTCAGGAGTCCACTTGACTCGACAAGAGTCATGGGGAATGTCCATTGTCGACTGAACCAAATGCCGGTTCAGGAGTCCACTTGACTCGTCAAGAGTCATGGGGAATGTCCCTTTGTCGACTGAACCAAA
>SKCR01010533.1:0-22075 GCA_019454045.1 Zanthoxylum bungeanum | reverse complement strand
TAATTTTAGTAAAATATAGGGACCTAATCATAATTTTATACTTTTTCATATTTTAGCGAGGACATAGAGATATAGAGAATTTTTGCTTGTATTGAAGCAAGTACAATGCATGATGATTTCCTTAACATAATTGTTAGTTATTTGATGTTTGATATAAGAATTTATATAATATAATATACATATATGTTGGAATTTATATTGAGTAATTAATAGCATGAGAGTATAAATTGTGAATACAAACCTGCGGAATTCGATTCGGGTCGGTGCGGTTCGGGTCGAGTTGCGGTTTGAACTAAAAATCTATGCACCCCAATTCTATCTTACTTGGTAAATACACTTCTATTCCATATAGTAGGTTTGAGTTTGATTCCTCAAGGTGGCCTAAGTGATTAATTAAAAATTCAGGTAATTATTAGTCTTTAAGCTTTATTCTCATATTGGTCTTGTTTTCACAGTTTTCATGCATGGTTTTATCGGCTTATTGGCTTTGTTCTTATCGTCGTTGGGGTCTAGTCAATGATGATCCATCAAAAAAATTAGTCTCCATAATATACGAGATGGATTCAATCCCATGAAACAATTTCTCTCTAAATTAAAAAAAAAAAAAAAAAAAAAAAAAAACAAAAAAAAAAAAAAAGTTGCATATATCAAGACCTTTCTTATACTATGCTTACAATGAGAACTTTGTACAATGGATATGATCTTTTTACTGTTATTCTGTTAATGTTGAAATTAACAAGCAACAATTTGGGGTGCAGGGATTCAACTTACTCAGGAAAAACAGCGGTTGTGTACAAATCAAGTGAAAGAGAGAAGCTTGAGAAGAATGGATACAGGATCGTTGGGAACATAGGCGATCAATGGAGCGATCTCCTGGGAAACAGCACTGGTAGTAGGACATTCAAGCTGCCTGATCCAATGTATTACATTAGCTAATATAACTAATGTTTCACTGCACCAAATTTGTTTTCTTGTAATAATGTTAATTGACTTTAGGTCAATTTTAGTTTCATGACTGGATATCTTTTATGTAAGGTCTGTTCTAATTAATAAAATATTTTTATTTTTGATGTTTCAAATTCTCGTTGGCACAGTTGAGCATGTATTAGAAACATGAAGGACAATCTTGAATTATCTTAAATTTTGACGAACGAATTCCTAAAATGATGCTACAGTGAACGAGTTACTGTAGTTTACTGTAGCTACAGTAAGATGAGTATAAAAAACTTTAAATAAAAATTTATATATGTATATTATTACTGATTAATTTATAATACAAGCTTTGGTTCTCCGTGCCTTAAATGAAGTATTTAACAATTAAAAGTAAAATAATTTTGCACGAGTTTTTTAAAACTACGTGACGGTGTTACAATTACTTGTTTTTTTTTTTTTTTTTTTTTTTTGGGACTTCAATCAGAACGAGAAAAAATTTAGTAAAGATAAAACGAGACAAATAATACCAAACTAATAAAGGACACAATGATTAGATTCTTATGGATTAAGATCGTAAAAATGTAGATTGTAACAAATTAAAAAAAATGAAAAATGTTGTAAATTTTCGTTTAAGTGATTAATTTTTGTTTATAAATTTAAGGAATATGTAAGTTTATTGTATTATTTCATTATAAAATAAAAGAGAATCTGAATGTCCATATCTATTCCATAAATATTAATTTTCGCTTGACGGATCACTATTGACCAAGGCGTAGGAGAGTGAGGCACCCGCATATGATCCTGATATATTTTTTATTATAGATCCCAAATAATTAATGGTCAAAGGCTCTAAATTTTCTTATATTATAATATTATGTTACAGCCAATGACCTCAAAATGTAAAAATAATCTTACATCTTGAGAATCTTAGGGCCGACCTTGCCGTTGATTAGAGATGAGAATAAGACTCAAAAACTGCTAGAACTGAGCCTAAAAACTGTGTGAATAAGATCCGAAGGTATTGAGAGTAAGTCTCATGCACTAATAATTATATGAATTTTTATTCACTCATACCACCGTTAGTAATCGAACTCATGGCCATTGAGTATGAATGTCTTGACCAAATCGTTATACATCTACAGTTTTTATACTACTCTATTATTCCTTGTGTCAAAACTTCCACAGTAAAACTCATTATCGTAAAAAAAAAAAAAAAAAACTAATTTATTTTAATTAAAAATTTCGACATCAAGAATATAACGGGATATAATGAAGAATTGATGGGATATGAGTGGGAAAAAAAATGCCAATTTCCCTTAAAATTAGAATTTTTATCACTAAAAGTGGGTGTGGGGAGAGAGTAAAACATTGTAAAGAATGTGAATGAATAAATTATTAGTAAAGAAGAGAGAGAAGGTACACCAAACATATACATAAAGGGCTCATCTATACCCAAAGGTATTTGATATCCTTGGGTCAAACATGCAACTTAAATCATTAACATGCAACTTTTATTAACAAACATGCAACTTAAATCATTAAACATGCAAACTCTGTCAATAAACATGAAACTTTTCAAAACATGAAATTAGTTGCATATTTATTGGTACAGTTTACATGTTTAATGGTTTAAGTTGCATGTCCAATACTAAAAATTACATGTTTTGTACCCAAGGGTATTTGATACCCCAAGGGTACCTTAGCATTGGCCATAAATAATAGATATAAAATATTAAAAGTCTTCTAGATCTTCAAAAAAATATATGGAAAAACCTTTTTTGAGGTACACCAACCATTCAAATAATTGACATAAAATATTAAAAGTTTAGTATATGGAAAAATATTTTTGAAAAATCAGATTTTACCATAAGTTCCGACCTTATGCGGAATAAACATAATATTTTAAAATAGGTCCTAATTATTATTTTTATGAATTAATTAAATTAACAAACAACCTTAATTCTAATAGTAATAAATCAAGTGGATCAACTCTGCAAACTTTGAACGTCGAAACTCTAACTGCCAATCTTCATCCTAGAGAACTCTGAAGGCTTAGGAAGTTGGGTTTAGTTATATTGAAGGTTTAACAAAGAACTGTTTCACCAAACACAAAGAAGACATGAGAAACAAGAAGTATTCAAGGTGAAATCAAGAAGTTTGAAAGCTATGAATGTTTTTGGCTCAAGATAATGTGCTTTCAACACTTGTGAAAGTGGCTCAATATTTTTTTATATAGTTAGGGCAAAGGAAATGGTTTCCTATTGCTATTTTGGCTTTAAAACGTGTCCAAAATATCCTACTAATGCACGGGCATTCGAATTGTAACATCCTCGATATAGGAGATGTTACCGGCAGGGGGTAGACCGTACTAACCCTATAAGCCTCTGACTCTAAAAACTGTTATTCAAATTCTGATACTCTTATTTCCAAAATGCAAATATATGGTATGTAAGGGACCGTAGCCCAAGTTCAAAAACTTATCATACAAGTTTAACTCTAAAATGATATACATAAAGCATGTATCTTTACATCGACTACGACATGACTAGAAATCGGTATATAACTTCTATTTTGACTCTGACTGGACTCTTATGCTCTCTGACTCTGATCTGGTGGACTCAGACCCACTAGTGACTGCCATCAGTATTCGTCCTCTCGAGCTCGTCCTCCTGGAATACCTGCAAAACAAACACTAAGAGTGGGGGGGTTAGATCGTTGTATGATCTAAGTGAGTGGACGAAAAATGAAAAACAGTTATAAAACATTTAGTTCTAAAACCGAAAACTCATGAGATAGCTTTATAAGAAAACTGTTTTCGGACTTAAAACTCTGAGCTTCATTCTAAAAATCTTTTATAAAACTGCTGTTTCTGGAAACTTTCTTTTCTAAAAGTTCTTTCTGAAAACTGTAACTCAAATCTGAAAATTGTTTCTGAAATCTGTATCTCTGTTTGAAAAACTTGACGCATGAGGGCGTTACGTATCGACGTCCCCCCATACGCCTAACTGTAGCCAACAGTGCAAATTTATGACTTTAGGGCATTACGTATCACCGTCCCTCAAAGCATGTCAGTACTGTCTCTGAAACTGGTGGTCTTGGGGCGTTACGTATCACCGTCCCCCAAGCCACAAACTAGAACTGGGGGTGCAGATCTATGCTACCACACAAGCTCTGAAACTCGGGTCTATGGGTGTTACGTATCGTCGTCCCCTTAGCTCTGCTCTAGGATCTGAGGGCGTTACGTATCGCCGTCCCCTCAGTCCTCTACATGTGCACATGTCATATGTCATTCAATTCCATACCGTCTTAAGTTACATACTGGGGTGAGTTTTTCCATCATGCCCCGGAAAAACATAAAACTCAGGTTTGAAAAATATTTATTTACTAAATCACTGTTATCTCAAAAATAACTGTAAATAAATAATGGCTAACGCCCTATGTGCTGGAAAAGTAAGTCTCGATTTATAAAGAGCAAAATAAATCAATAAACAAAATCAACTTGAAGAAAGAGGTGTCCACTCACAATTTAGGAATAAATGGAGCTATTCGGCTTCGTCGAAGGGGATTGCAATTCCTGCAATAGTCTGTAAATGATAATTTGGTTAGATTACAAATCACGAGATGAGTTTCGGAACTAGGTTAAACTTTCTCAATTCAGGTCCGTACTATCATTACTTAATACATCACGCTTGGTATATGACGTAATATATGCATTCGAACTGATACGAGACCCCAAAGGTGGTCTCTAACATGCTGGGATGGAACTAAACTGATTAGAAACTGTTTTGGTAATATTTTCTAACATTTAACCTACAACTACCATAACATCAATTTGCCAAAATCTCATAACTTGAAATTTGGGTCTAGTTTCATTACCTTATTTTTGTTGGATTTTCAACTCCTCCAAGGTCTCTAATGGTTGCTATGCCCACTTCTTCAATCTCCCCTTCTTTTCCTTCTGTCTTCTTCTTCTTTCTTTACTTCTCTTCTTTTTCTTCTTCTCTTCTTCTCTATTCTTTTTTCGTAGTCTTCTTCTGCTTAGTGAGTTCTTTTTCTTCTTCTTCTTCTTATTTTCTTTTCTCTTCTTCTTCTTCTTCTTCTCCTCTCTTTTCCTCTCGACGGTACCTCTCTTTCTTTCTCATTCTTGCTTCCAATTTTTGTATTTGTGAATAGTATGCTCTTATATACTAGGGCCTTTTTTTTTTGGAAAAATGGAGAAAAATATGGAAAAATGTAGAAGATTTGAGATTCTTCCATTTTGACCCCGAAATCATATTTATCAGGATTTTGACTTACGTTTTTGATCAGTTTCTGGTTCGAATTTGAGAAAATATTCAACGTGGAAGTTGTAGATCTCGATCTCAGATTTCCGACGATATAAACTTCATAAAAATTAGAGTTTGTATGAAAACGTTACGCCCCAAATATCACAGGCTGTCTAAAGGGGAACATTATACAGTCTCGTCCTGGGACTTTGAGGGATTAACCGATCATCCCCAAAGTCATTCCATGAGTATATTTGAGTCTCAACATAATTTAATTTATGTACTTTCATCCCATATGTAACAGTATAGTTGCATACAATAGTAAAAACTATCGGTCATTATACGAACGCACTTCAAACGCAATTGAAACGCAAAGTTTCTGCCGCCAGACGTTCGAACGCAAATACGAATGCAACTTGAACGCATGTCGCAGACTAGTTTTCAGGTGTAATTTAAAACGCTTGTAACTTTGTCGTCACTTGGCTAAATCACGCGTTCTTTATATGTACGCTATGGTATTCAAGTTTACTTTCCAATGCAACTGATCTCATATAAATTGGAGCTCTAAATCTTCTGGAATATTCAAAAGAATGAACATCATTCTGATATCTCCATATGACGTTGTCCAAATACTTGTCGATTTGGTCCGAGATCTTCAAGACTCATTACAACTCAATTGAACATGTTTTGTTACGGACATTGCCAAGAAAAATGGAACTAACAATCTCCTCATTTGGCATTCCATGACAAAATACTACATAATACAAAGACTACAGTAAATGACCCAAAAATAAAATAGCCAACTGCCAACCATCAAGACAGTGACTTATTATAATATGACTCGATCTAATACATAACCAAATAGTCTTGAAATCGATGCCACCTCAGCTACTAATATTCTTACTTGAAACATCCATAAATAATAACATAACATGAAAAGCACATGGAATATAAAGAAAATATAAAGCAAATTAAATTCACAAAACTCTCATGCAGATATCCTACTCCCTCTTAATCCTACTCCCCTTAAAATGAAGATCAAACAAATGAATATACTGGATATACTATTCAATTACTCCCAAACTACTAAACCACTCTCCCTCTTTTTGTCACGAAATGACAATGGAAAATGTACTATAGGAAACAACACATGAAAGAGAACATGTAAATAGAACTTATTGTCCTTCACTAGCAGACCTACTTAGTTAGCAAAAATACCACACTGGAAGTAAAACAAAACTCACAATTATGCACAAAAAATATATTATGCAAAGACAGAAGCACACACAAGCACACAAATGAGTTAAAGAAAAGTCAATCAAAAATTACTGAACCAACATTTCAAGCAAGTACATTGATACTCAGCCAGTATTCAGCTGTTTATGACATGAAGTAATATGCATCACTTTAAATTTTGCTAAATACTACACGTATGCATATGACATAAATACCAAAGCATAAAAAACACTTGCATGAAAAATAAGTGCACAATGAATCAAGGCTTAAGTTCTTATTTTATGAGCGGGACACAGCCAAAGAAATCTCATCTCTTGATATACCAAGTCTACAAAATATGTGTTCAAACCCAGCACCACTAAGACCTTAAAATAAGCAACATTGATTGCATGTTATAATATTCTCCTCATATATAAAAACTTTTTTAAGTAAATGGTTTTTACCCTTATCTTTTGAATTTGGCTCATTAGCTCTTTTACAATTGAGTCTCATGTAAACTGTATTATTTTTTTCACAAGGGGATAGCACAAGGTCATCTAGTCAAATGTAACACTATTTAGTGAGCTAAATATGCAAGAGATTAGATTGCCCGTCCAAAAACTCATACATGCGATCAAGCATTGACAGAAAAAAAAATGTGTATGTGAAATACAATCACAAGATATACCAAGGGTTTTTATCATACACACTCATGCACATATAGTATCAAGAAAAATAAAAGCATATTATACATGCATAATCATATATCCTACAGACCAGAATCATATGCAACAAGCTTTTCATGCTGTAACAAGCCACAAAAATATTTTTGGTCTTTTTTTTTTTCAGTTTTTAACAAACAAATGTAAAGACACAACACGACTTGTCAATATTCAATGGTACTTGGAGTTATATCCAGAGTGCAAATCATACTACCGTCCATTCGAAATCGGTTATGAAATTTCTGTTTGGGATTCTATCCTATATACCAAGGGACAAAAGGCAAAAATAACACACACACCCACATGCAGAAAAAATAGACGTGCAAAAATATAAAACACACGCACACACATTCAATGAGAAAATAAAATACAACTTCTAAGAAGAGTTACGCCGAAGTGCACTCTCATTATGTCTGCTATGATCCAAGCATTCAGAATTATATGGGAAATCATCTTGCTTCCGCACCCAAATTTTCTTAGGAATCTCATTCATCCGAGTATTCCTAGTTAACAAAGCAAGTTTCTCACTAAGGAAAAATGTATGTTTAGTTAGTGCAGAAACTTGAGAAACTAGATTTGAAGAATCAAATCCAGGTGACACACTTTTAGGCATTTTCTTGTGTTTATGCAGCATGAAGCACTTAGTGTAGGCATTTCATTTTTGCATACCAGCCCGATGATGAGCCTCGTACGGAGGCACTACCTTTTAAGTTGCGGAAGTCGCGGGAAACGATCGTCGGAAGGGAAAGGTCAAGAATTGACATCTCGTTGGATTTTAGTCGCTTGTTTAGCTTCGGGATTGCTCATTGAGCCTCTGTTTCAAAATCATCCTTGGCCCAAAACCCAGACCAAACACCAACCACCAAGCAACAAAAATACAAAAAACCCTAACAAAACCACCTATACCACGTGAATAAAGCCATGCAACCACTACCCATGACATTCATGCATCACCCAAATACAAAACAACAAATTCCTTCACAAAACAAACACAAACAACAAATTCTCTCACACCTCACAAATACCCCACACGCCAATTTCCTCTCCCAAAAATTCAACATAAGCTTCCCATCACCGAAATTAATCTCAAATCAAAGAAACCTTGCCCTTAGTTTCCTCCTCCACCGAAAGCTCATTTGTTTTACCTCAAGCACCTCTATTATTTCTCCTCCCTTCACGCCCCAAATTAGCTCCTTTGTCCACACCATTCACTGCCTCACAACACTTGGCTCGGGGCTCACCTTCAACACTCACACTCCACGCTAAACATGCCCCTCATGCATTAACCCTAATTGCCGAGACCCTTCCTTCACGCCACTGCCCCTCATTTACCTTGCCACCTAGCAGCCCACACACGCCCTCTTCACTCCTCACCCAAGACCACACCTTACATTCATACACACATCCCCTTCACCGGACCATCCCTCACCATAGCACTTCACGTAACACTCTGCTGACCTGCACCCTTACTTCACCAACCTCTCGGCAGCCACCTCCATTCTCTGCCCCCTAACCTTCGGCAACAACAAGCACGCATCTCCCCATGTAAACCCTTCATTCGGCTTCACTCATCTGCACACTACTTTGCCTCCCTTCACGCAATAACAGCCATCTAAACCCTCCACTCATAACCCTTACTGCCAGCAGCTCGTCAATGTAGCGACTTCACGTCCATTAACAAACCTTCACAGCTACCATTTCACACACACTGATCCCAACAGCATGCGTCGCCCAATAATGTCTTGTAATGTTTATGATTTGTGCTTTATTTAACCATATTTACTGTGGGTTTAAGGAGTTTAATCAAAGGCATTGTTAAGGCTAGGTGATGGTTTGGTGTCTTCCTTCACTCACTGCCTTTCTTTAAGGAAAAGCTGTGAAGGCACCTAGATAATCATTATCTTAGCTCATTGTGATAGACTAATTTGGAGGACTTGTTGTTTATTCTTGTCACCAATGTGATAAGAGCCTAAGAGGCTTGGGTATTTAAGAGAGTTCGCTCCATCCTCCCTCTGGGGAATCTACAATAAGAAATTCATTTGACAGTTAGTCACATACCATAACTTGTTGGCACGTACCGTAAGGTATAAAAAAGGTGCGTTCACTTGGTCGTTTGAACCCTTGAGTGGGGAGTCCTAGTCGTGAACAATCCTTCGTCAGTGAGAGCCTTTGTGTACACTCTTGAAACCTACATGTGAACCTTAGTTGTATGACCCTTAGAAATTATTTATTTATGCTTGTGTTTAGGGCTATCATTATTTGGATTCAGTTGGATCTTTTTGTCAAGATATGTGAACTTGTTGGGCCATTTAAACTGGGACAAGTTCATGTCCTTTGACAATTGGGCCAAAAGCTTCTAAAATGCCGATGGGCCATTTTGTGTTTAGGCCTCTTATTATTTGAAGTCGTTTAGTCATGTTATCGCAAAATTATAAACTTGTTGGGCCTTTTCAACTAGGACAAGTTTGCACCGCGCCGATGATGTGATTGAATGCTTTAAAATGACGATATGCCAACTTATATATGTATTTTCCGCATCACACGCATCTCATGCATTTCATGCATACACGCATCATGTTAACCCTTTTGTGTCTTAAAAGCCATCATAGATTCCCGTTGGGTTAGGAAAGCAGAGAGACTCGTCAAGAGACCGTCAGTCAACATGAGCAAGTTAGCAAACGAGAGATCCCGCCTGGATCAATTGGAGATTAAAGTAACCAAAATTATTGAGATGTTGCAAGTTCTGACTAATGTTGTGGCCAGTTTGACCGTACCCGGTATAGCCGATAACAGAAAGTTTTACAATCAGAATGGAAAGACCGTCAAAGAATCCTCGGAAGAAGCAAGCAGAAAAGACAGGATAGCCATTCAGAAATTGGGAAACGGATCAGTAAAACTGTCAGGCTTGGAAGGGAACGAGTTCACCGAGCTGATCAATGTTGACAAATTGAAGTTGTATTTAGCCTGAGGAAGAGAAGACTGAGCAATCACCAAGAGAATTGGCAGAAGACCTAACTTGACGGGATATGAAGTTCATCCACGCATACACGTAACTTGCATCATTTGTTTTGTGTTTTATGTTTGCAGATTTCAGACAAAAGAGAACCAGCAGGGGGCGACCAGAGACATGCGGCGCCAAGGAGCACAACGATGATCTAACCCATCATGAACAGGGAGGACCTCTACACTTGCATACGTACACATCACATGCACGTGTTTTATTCTGTTGTTTTGTTTGTGTTCGCAGGTCTCAAAGAAAATAAGGGAAAGCGACAAAGATCAAAAGGTGGCACAAGCACTGAGGATGACATTGAAGCCACCTTGACAGATGGATTTCGGTCATGTCTGGCTAAACACAATAAATTTAGCGCTAGCAGGGAGGCAACCCATGCACTTTGTTGCAATTTCTGTTTTCATGTTTTGTGTATACATGTTGTAGAATTTTTAATTTTTTTGTGTTATTTTTGTAGGTAGAAGCACAGACGGAGCATTTTAAGACGGAAGGAATGGTGTTTGGGCAATCAAAAAGATGGGAGCTAATTTATTAGTGGTGGCTGAGTAAAGAAAGAATTCTTGAGACACATCCTAATGAATTTATACCAAGCGAGTGGCGTATTGAGTACACAATTCTGTTGCCTTAATTATTGCTTTTCCTTTGTTGTTTTCTTTTATTTTCGTAGACAGAATACAAGACTTTTTGACATTTTACGACTTCCTTTGTTGTTTTCTTTTATTTTTCGTAGACAGGATCCAAGACTTTTTGACATTTCACGACTTCTTTTGTTGTTTTCTTTTATTTTCGTAGACAGGATCCAAGACTTTTTGACCTCTCACGACTTCTTTTGTGGTTTAGCTAACAATCGTTCTGTAGAAGATATTAGTGCAATTATTACTCACCCCTTTTCAGGTTCTATAAATTCAGCTCAATATTTCTCTCCTCAACACATCCAGATATACATCTAAGTAAGAGAAAGAAAATGGAAGCAACTTCACAGCAGCAAGTTAAGAGAATTTGTGTTTTCTGTGGATCCAACACTGGTAATAAACCAGAATTCATTGAGGCTGCAAAGGAATTGGGGCGAGTCATGGCTGAGAAGAATATGCACCTAGTATATGGCGGTGGCAATCTTGGGATAATGGGAAGCATTTCAAAAGCCGTTCAGGACGGTGGCGGTCATGTTTTGGGAATCATCCCAAGACCTTTGGCGGACGAACAATTAATTGGACCAACAAATGGAGATGAACGCATCGTATCAGGTATGTCTGAACGACTCCATGAAATGATCAATACTGCGGATGCGTTTATTGCGTTACCAGGTGGACTTGGTACCCTTGAAGAAATATTCACGGTAGCATCATGGGATACTCAACATTGAGCATTTCTTCGATTTTCTGTTTGTATTTCTCGCGGAAGCCAAGAGACATGAGTTCGTCACCAAATCTGTGGAATATATTTTCTTGACTGCGACAAAGGCCGAAGAGTTGATTGACCAGATCCTAGCTTTTGAACCGAAGATCGACCCCATCCTCTCCAAATTGGACTGGACAGATAGTGATCGTGGCAAGAAGCGCAGATTGGACATTGATCTTAATCAGTGATGTTTCCTACTGACCAGGTATTACAGACATGAAATATTTGAAAGTTTGTGCTCTAGTTTAATTGTTGAAAATATATATATATATATATATATATATATGAAAATGAAAAAAAAAAAAAAGAATGAAAAAAAATGAGTGAGAGAAGTCTTTGATAGTTAGACATATGTCCGGTGATGACATTGTATGTTGTAAGGAGAAACCCTAGAAACGATAAGTGCGAGACGTGCTCTCATCCGATATTCTGAATGGATTGATATTAGCTAGACCCGTGAGCACTTGATTACGGGATCCTAACAGTAAAAGCCTGAGTGGTTGGCAAGGTGACTAGTTGAAGAGATGATGGATCAGTGAATGACCGTTTACCTGGAAGTCCACCCTTAGTTTACTGATGCTATTATATATGATATGGTTGGAAATAAAAAAAAAGTCTCTATGAAAAAAGAAAAAAATAGACCACCTATAACCGATAAGCGTGAAGCTACCCATGGGCGAGTATTAGGACCACCATGAGGAGAAATGCTACCTTAAAGGGTAGGTGTGTCAGAAAAAGAAAAGAAAAATTCAAAATGAAAAGAAAGAGACAAGAGAAAAAAGACGAAGACCATATCATATTGAGTATGCTGAAGTAATCACAGAACGTGATTAAGACATCCAGGTTGGTTAGACCCACTGGTTCGATTCTCCAAAGAAAAATCATCGAGTTGGCCCACTTAAGGAACAAGCTGCGAAAGAGCCTTAGCACACACACACTAGGAGTCTAGTTCAGATCACCTATTCAGACGATCGGAGTTGAGTGTATCAAGTACTTTGAAGGTTCTCTGGTTTTGACACAAAGCATTCGTTGAGGACGAAAAAAATGTTTAGCTATTAAGATTGTCTCGAGGAGAGCAATATAGTATGTTGAAATAAATCATTTGCATCATTATCAGTCTTTGTCGGGTATGGTACTATGCGGGTTGAGGCCCACATCACTATCAGTCTTTTTCGGGTATGGCACTATGCGGGTTGAGGCCCACATCACTATCAGTATTGCTGGTATGACACTCTGCGGTTGAGGACCACATCATTATCAGTCTTTGCCGGGTATGGCACTCTGCGGGTTGAGGCCCACATCACTATCAGTCTTTGTCGGGTATGGCACTCTGTGGGTTGAGGCCCACATCACTATCAGTCTTTGTCGGGTATGGCACTCTGTGGGTTGAGGCCCACATCATTATCAGTCTTTGCTGGGTATGGCACTCTGCGGGTTGAGGACCACATCACTATCAGTCTTTACTGGGTATGGCACTCTGCGGGTCGAGTCCCACATCATTATCAGTCTTTCCCGAGTATGGCACTCTGGGGGCGAGACCCACATCATCAGATCAGTTTTGCCAGGTACGACACTCCGGGTATGGAGATATCAGATCAATTTTGCCAGGTACGACACTCCGGGTATGGAGATATTTCAGCAACACCTTGGGTATGAGGTTTAGTTTGCCAGGTACGGCACTCCGGGTATGGAGATATCATTGTGGCACTCTAGGTATGGAGACGCAACTGCGACACCTCAGGTACGGGGTTTAGCTTGCCAGGTACGACACTCCGGGTATGGAGATATCACTGCGGCACTCTAGGTATGCAGACGCAACCGCAGGTATGAAGTTTAGCTTGCCAGGAATGGCACTCCGGGTATGGAGACACATCAGTATCAGTTTTCGGGGATAAGTCCCAAGGTCGAGGCCTAAGTCAGCATCAGTATCAGTTTTCGGGAATGAGTCCCAGGGTCGAGGCCCACGTCAGCATCAGCATCAGTGTCAGGGATGAGTCTCAGGGCCGAGGCCTACATCACATCAGTATCAGTATTGGGGGATGAGTCCCCGGGTCGAGGCCCCCATCAGCGTCAACAGCAGCTTCAAGGACGAGTCCCAGGGTCGAGGCCCACATCAGCTTCAATATCAGTTTTGGGGGATGAGTCCCAAGGTTGAAGCCCACATCACGTCAGCATCAGTGTTAGGGATGAGTCCCAGGGTCGAGGCCCACATCAGCTTCAGTATTAGTTTTGGGGGATGAGTCCCAAGGTCAAGGCCCACATCAGTTACAATATCAGTTTTTGGGGATGAGTCCCAGGGTTGAGGCCCACATCAACATCAGCATCAGTTTCGGGGGTGAGTCCCAGGGTCGTTGCCCACGTCAATATCAGTATCATTTTTTAGGGATGCATCCCGGGGTTGAGACCCACATCATCATCTTCAGCAGTTTGGGGATGCGTCCCAGGGCCGAGGCCAACATCATCATCAATATCAGTTTCGGGGATGAGTCCCAGGGTTGAGGTCAACATCAGCATCAGAATCAGTTTTAGGAATGAGTTTTAGGGTCGAGGCCCACATTATTATCAGATTTGGGGATGCATCCCAAGGGCGACGCCCACATCGTTATCAGCAGTTTGGGGATGAGTCCCAGGGTTGAGGCCCACATCTACATCAATAGAAGTTTTGGGGATGCGTCCCAGGGTTGAGGCCCACATCGTCATCAGTAGTTTGGGGATGCATCCCAGGGTTGAGGCCCACATCATTATCAGCAGTTTGGGGATGAGTCCCAGGGTCGTGGACCCACTGCATCATTAGTTACAGTTTAGGGATGCGTCCCCGGGCCGAGGCCCATTTTTTCAGCGGTATTGGGATGCATCCTAGGGTCGAGGCCCCCGTTGTCGGTTACAATTATTGGAATGCGTTCCAGGGTCGTAGACCCACTGCATCATATATTCCAGTTTGGGGATGCGTCCCCGGGCCGAGGCCCATTTTGTCAGCGGTATTGGGATACGTCCCAGGGTCGAGGCCTCCGTTGTCGGTTGTAGTTATTGGAATGCGTTCCAGGGTCGTAGACCCACTGCATCATATATTCCAGTTTGGGGATGCGTCCCCGGGCCGAGGCCTATTTTGTCAGCGGTATTGGGATGCGTCCCAGGGTCGAGGCTCCCATTGTCGGTTGCAGTTATTGGGATGCGTCCCAGGGTCGTAAAACCCACTGCATCATATATTCCAGTTTGGGGATGCGTCCCCGGGCCGAGGCCCATTTTGTCAGCGTATTGGGATGCGTCCCAGGGTCGAGGCCCCCATTGTCGGTTGCAGTTATTGGAATGCGTTCCAGGGTCGTAGACCCACTGCATCATATATTCCAGTTTGGGGATGCGTCCCCGGGCCGAGGCCCATTTTGTCAGCGGTATTGGGATGCGTCCCAGGGTCGAGGCCCCCGTTGTCGGTTGCAGTTATTGGGATGCGTCACAGGGTCGTAGACCCACTACATCATATATTACAGTTTGGGGATGCGTCCCTGGGCCGAGGCCCATTTTGTCGGCGGTATTGGGATGTGTCTCAGGGTCGAGGCCCCCGTTGTCGGTTGCAGCTATTGGGATGCGTGGATCGAGGTCCACTGCATCATCAACACATATCGAAGCAACTGGCAAGTCAGGTGGCAGCTGGCGAGCCAGGTAAGTAAAAATGCATTGCACGTACTTTGATAGGATTGTCATTGTCACACACTGATAATATCAGTTTCGGGGATGAGTCCCAGGGTTGAGGCCTACATCAGCATCAGAATCAGTTTTAGGAATGAGTTTTAGGGTCGAGGCCCACATTATTATCAGATTTGGGGATGCATCACAAGGGCGACGCCCACATCGTTATCAGCAGTTTGGGATGAGTCCCAGGGTCGAGGCCCACATCTACATCAATAGAAGTTTTGTTTAGCTTCGGGATTGCTCATTGAGCCTCTGTTTCAAAATAATCCTTGGCCCAAAACCCAGACCAAACACCAACCACCAAGCAACAAAAATACAAAAACCCTAACAAAACCACCTATACCCACGTGAATAAAGCCATGCAACCACTACCCATGACATTCATGCATCACCCAAATACAAAACAACAAATTCCTTCACAAACAAAAAATTCTCTCACACCTCACAAATACCCCACACGCCAATTTCCTCTCCCAAAAATTCAACATAAGCTTCCCATCACCGAAATTAATCTCAAATCAAAGAAACCTTGCCCTCAGTTTCCTCCTCCACCGAAAGCTCCTTTTTTTTACCTCAAGCACCTCTATTATTTCTCCTCTCTTCACGCCCCAAATTAGCTTCTTTGTCCACACCATTCACTGCCTCACAACACTTGGCTCGGGGCTCACCTTCAACACTCACACTCCACGCTAAACCTGCCCCTCATGCATTAACCCTAATTGCCGAGACCCTTCCTTCACGCCACTGCCCCTCATTTACCTTGCCACCTAGCAGCCCACACACGCCCTCTTCACTCCTCACCCAAGACCACACCTTACATTCATACACACATCCCATTCACCGGACCATCCCTCACCATAGCACTTCACGTAACACTCTGCTGACCTGCACCCTTACTTCACCAACCTCTCGGTAGCCACCTCCATTCTCTGCCCCCTAACCTTCGGCAACAACAAGCACGCAGCTCCCCATGTAAACCCTTCATTAGGCTTCACTCCTCTGCACACTACTTTGCCTCCCTTCACGCAATAACAGCCAACTAAACCCTCCACTCATAACCTTACTGCCAGCAACTCATCAATGTAGCGACTTCACGCCCATCAGTAAACCTTCACAACTACCCTTTCACACACACTGATCCCAACAGCATGCGTCGCCCAAGTTCTGTGTCCTACACTTAGGTCTAATGTGTGCTGCCTTGCCACAATGATGGCATACAGTCACAAACATCGGATGAGAGCGAGGTTTACCCATAACACCTTAGATTAAGGTTGTGACATAGAATGAGGAGCATAATTATAAATCACATGACAACATTCAACATGTATCTTACCTAAGTCACATTTATGATGAATTGCACAGCTTTAGACGATGACACCTTGTGACATTTTGACTCAACACTAATCCCTAACATGCGGTCTATTTTATTATTCCCATTAGAAAATATAGACAATTGGGTTCTAGCATCTTCAAGTTCAATTTTTAAGGATTGGACTCTATCAACTAGGCCTATATTCCTCTCATCAAGGTCATCTATCATTAAAAGGCTTTGCAAAAACTTATCTTGAGCTTCGTTCTTTTCTAGCTCCACTTCTTTCAGCCTTTTTATTGACCTCTATGTTCGTCTTCTTGATAGTTAGGCTCTCATGAACAATTCAGTGTAGGCTATCTGAAGAATATCCTCATCTACAAACTCATCGTGAGAGAATTCAGAATAAAAACATCACTAACATTATCCTCTTTCTCACCAGACACGCTAGCAGCAAAGGCCATAAAATTTCTCTTATCTTTAGAAGACTCATCAGAAGTATAGCCACCTTCTGATTCACTAAATGAGGCTGACATGACTTTCTTACCCTTAGATTTTAAACAAGTGTGACACTCAGATCTAATGTGCCCAAACCCTTCACACTTATGACATTGAATACCATGTGGTTTGCTACCATTATCATATCTAGACTCTCTCTTATTATGTCTACTCTCTCTAGGTATATCCTCTATATCCCTATCACAGCCACTATTCTTCAGCTTAATAAATTTTTTAAATCTTTTTGCAAACATTGCCAAATCATGACCCGTGAGATTATCACTATCATTATCGTTAGACGAATCATAAGCAACTTCCTTCGCAATCTTCATCGCTATGGTTTTTGGATTTTTATAACCAGGAAGTTTCTCTTATATACATACAGTTTTCCTACGAGGTCCTCTAGTTTAAGATGATCGAGGTCATTATTTTCCTCGATGGCGGTGATCTTAGGGAGGAACTTGTCAGGTAGAGATTTAAGGATTTTTCTCATTATTCTACTAGTAGAAATAGTCTCACCTGGGTTAAAGCTTGAGTTAACGATATCATTAATCTCAGCATAAAATTCATCAAATGTCTCACCATCCTTCATTCTGGCGACCTTAAACCTAGTAGCATGATCCTGGAATCTATTATTTTTAATAGACGGTGTGCCCTTATGCACAGTCTGCAGGATGTCCCAAGCATCCTTGGTTATTTCACACATGGAAATTCTCCTAAATTCAGCAAAACAAACAACACCATGAATGACATTAATTGTCTTATTGTTCCTGTTGCTAACATCAAATTCATTCTTCGTCCAGGTCAGTTTATCTTCAGGGGAATAGACTGTTGGACAATTATGACCCATAGCATCACTATTTGTAAAGAACATTGTGTTTTTGTACAAATCAACTATGTGACAAAAGGAAATTGTTATTGTATCATTATTGTAATTAGATTACTTGGATATATATTAATGATAAAAGTCCATATAGTTAAATCGGATTAATAAAATATGAGACATTATTAATCCACGAACGGTTTAATCATTAAATATCCCTAGTCGAAGTATTATCGAGACTGGATATTGATAATGCGGAATAGACAAGTGTTGCACGTGTGCGCGTTATAGAAGCTTAACGGCATAGTTCTCATATATTTAGATATTGGAAACTTATGCAAGTGTAATAAGAGGTTTTGTTAGCCGTTGGACCGGGAACAGTTCGCTCTGGATAGACCCACTCGGAAACTCATTGGTAGTATGACTATGTGTCTATGAGAATCCAAATCAGGGTAGATGTATGTGATTTTTAACCTGAGACTTACGTCGCTATTACTTGCGACAATCGGTTTACTTTAGTATTGGTCGTCTGGAGCTTTAACAGGTTCTATGTACGCCTGTATTGGGTTTACTGAGAATCGTAGTGTATTTGATGTGATGTCAAGAAGGGAGTATCACTTCAGTCATATAGAGATGATGGTCACACAGGATACGGAACTAGTACTCTTAAAACTGCAGCTATCGGGATAGTATGATTAGGTCATGACTTCCCGATTACAGAGATTAGTTACTCGAGATCTGATATATGCTTCGTACGGGGCAGACACAGAGCCAGCCCTAAGCCTAGCATGTGACATCTGATACTGGATCGTAATACGCATTACATAATATTAGTATTACTACGCTTGATACAGATGATATTCATCGATGAATATTTCTAGAGAATTGGGTAGGCACAATGTTTTTCTAGGAGCCAACCATGTCTTATAAATCGGTGAGAACATGGTACGGGGTACGCATGTGTTCGGATAGTCCGATAACCGTATTTACTGCCAACATATCCAGGAATCTCTTGGGTCGCTTCCTAAAGATTCACCAATGACATTTGACTCAGATAGAATTAATCTGGGATTAATTATGAGAGAGAAAACTAATCTGGGAATAATTGCGGTAAGAATTAATCTGGGATTAATTTCGTATAAAAGAGAGAAAGCGATTAATTTAGAATTAATCGATAAAATAAATTTAATAGTTAAATTTGATTTTTCTATTTAATTTATTTATTTGTGGCTAAAATAATATATCGAATATATTAATTGAAATCGGATTTCAATAAAAAATTAAAATTGGATTTTAATTCGGGCAAATGAATTAATTTAGAATTAATTCGAAAGCGACTATCATAATAATTTTGCGAGACATAATTATTTAATTAAATTGGATTTAATTATGGCACGACGGAAAATTCGTTTAATTGGAATTAAACGAACCCGATAAAATTGCATGTGACTTAGCGTGTGTCTTTTTGTGTTTTGGGAACACAAAATATCTTTGACTTTGATGGGCCCAAGTCAAGTTGTATGTTGTGTAAGCCAACTCAAATTTTGAATTTTAAATGTGGTGGGACCACATGACTTACATCAAATGTCAATAGTTGATTTAAGTAGATGGCTTTAATTTAATGCATTCTTTAAAATACACAACAATCGATTTTTGGAAACAACACACCATCTCTCTTTTTCTTCCTCTCTTGGCTGAATGCCTATCTCAATGTTGTGAAATTTTTGCTTCAAAATTTCAACAAAGCTAGCACTTGAAGGAGTCAATAAGGTGATAGGGAAACTCACCCAATGAACAAAACAACAAGCTTGGAGCTTCATCCAAAAGAAAAATTGAAATTTCTCCAAATTACATTGTAAGTGATTCCACCTCTTTTCTTGTAATTTTCACACATAAAATCATCTTTAGGATTTTGTGGCATGTCTTACAGAATAACAGAGACCTCATCGATCATAACCACTGGAGGTTTCCACCGGTACTCTACTGTCATCTAGATCCTCTCATCTAAGTATTTAAGGAACGCTCTCATGCGAACCTTCAAGTGTAAATATTCAATCTCATCAAAGAAATAAGGGACAATTTAATGGTTGACTTCTTGTCATAGTTATAGGGGTTAAGGATCGGGTTCAGGCTCTCATACTAATTGAAAAATCGGATTTTACCTAGGTTCTGACCCTATGCAGAATAAACATAATATTTTAAGACAAATCCTAACTATTGTTTCTATGGATTAATTAAATCAACAAAGAACTAGCATTCAATCAAAAAAAATATTAAAGCAGAAAATAAATCAACCATAGAAAATCAATGTAAGTTATTTTGGTGATGAAGTGGAAAACTCATGCGAGTAAAAAACCACTCCGGGTATCTCGGCTACCAGCCTAAAATCCACTATATGAGAAAGACTTACAGTGATGGTAAAAGACCTATGGCGGTAATTTCACCGACTCTAGTACCTATAGACTGCAAGAACTCGAAGAACTCCTCGAGCTCGTACCCCACGATTTTCTTCAGAGCCTCTGAAGTCTCTGAGCGGATCAACTCTGCAAACTTTGAACGTCGAAACTCTGACTGCCAATCTTCCTCCTAAAGAACTCTAAAGGCTTAGGAAGTTGGGTTTAGTTGTGTTGAAGGTTTAACAAAGAACGGTTTCATCTAACACAAAGAAGACATGAGAAACAAGAAGTCTTCACGGTGAAATCAAGAAGGTTGAAAGATATGAATATTTTTGGCTCAAGATAATTTGTTTTCAACATTTGTGTATGTGGCTCAATATTTGTTTATATAGGTAGGGCAAATGAAAGGGTTTCCTAGTGCTATTTTGGCTTTAAAACGTGTCCAAAAATATCCTACTTACGCACGGGCGTTTGAACGCACTTCAAATACAACTCAAACGTAAAGTTTCTGCCTCCAAACGTTCGAACGCAACTCGAACGCAGGTCGCAGACTGATTTTCAGGTGCAACTTAAATCGCTTGTAATTTTTTCTTCCTTTGGCCAAATCATACATTCTTTATATGTACGCAATTATATTCAAGTTTACTTTCCAATGCAACCGACCTCATGTAAATTGGAACTCTAAATCTTCTAGAATATTCAAAAGAGTGAACATCATTCTGATATCTCCATATGACGCTGTCCAAATACTTGTCCAATTGCTCTGAGATCTTCAAGACTCATTACAACTCAATTGAACATGTTTTATTACGGACATTGCCAAGAAAAATGGAACTAACAATTGTCATTATTATCCTATTAATCATAAATGAAAAAACAAAAAGCTTCTTCAAAATGAATATGTGTGTTGGGCATGATCATCAAATTTTCATTTAATTCATTTCCCTCGTTAAGTACATAAAACCAATCAATCTGGGGGTCTGCAACAACGATCTCAGTTATCTTAAATTTTATATAAGACATCAAACGTGTTTTTAAAATGGGATTCGTATCGATAAATGATTAAAAAAATATCATACTATATACTAAAATTTGAAATTTCTATATATTCGGGAGCCTAAATTTTGGATCAAATTTGAGGGCCCCATTCATCTCTCCTCAGTGAAACCTTGAGGATCGAATAGTAGATAATTTGATGCTTTATTTAGGATCCATCATGAAAACACGTGGCATATGATGTGTCTACTGATTAGACCAGAATGGCCTACGTGGCAGTTGATTGTACTAGAATTATGACGTGGCAGCTGATTATACTGGAAAAGATGACGTGGCGATGATGTGTGAGCTGACTATACCAGAATTACTAACGTGTCGATGAAGTGCGAGATGACTGTACAAAAGTTGTTGATGTGGCAATGATGTGTTCGCTGACTGTACCAGATTTTATGACATGGCAGCTGACTGTGTTGCTGATCGTACTAAATTGATGATGTGGCAGCTGACTATGTTGCTGACTGTATATGAATGATAACATGTCAGACACGTGCAGCGCGTGTCGCCAGTGGCGGTGCATGTATGCTCTCTGCTTGGCGTGTGCGGCTCGTGAGGAGTCTTCTGGTCTCCGTTTGATCGCCGAAAAATACCACAGTGCTCTTCTCGACGTGAACAAGCTGATGGTATGCTCAAAATTGATTTTTGAGAACTTTCCCGAAACCCGAATTTTCCGAACTGAGTTCCGTTCTTCACCTCCAGGATCCCCAACGTGTAACCAAAGCTACTTATACCACTTGTTGTGATTCTCTGATCACTGAAGAGA
>SKCR01010532.1:0-22334 GCA_019454045.1 Zanthoxylum bungeanum | reverse complement strand
TAGGCCCATTAGGCCAATTAAACGTCAAAGGTTCATTAGTCGCATTGGGCCTTTTGGAAGCGGTTTTGGGCCTAATTGGATCCAACCAATTTTGGCCTAAACCAACTTTGTACAACAAAGTCCAATAAACCCAATAACAACTTTAAAAAGCCCAAATCCAATTTTAAGCCCATAATTTAATTTCAAAAATTCCAAATTTTCCAATTAAATTACCTAAAGTGTATAGCATTATAATTGCCCAAATCAAAGTTTCCAAAACACTAAATTTGTCCAATTAATCATGCTTAACATCAATGAATCATGTCCAACATAATTTGATCAAAATCAAACCCAATTCATGCTTCAAGTGTCTCGGCCAAAGGGGAAAAATTGCCCAAATCAAATTCAATCCAATTGAACCCAATCAAACATAAATTCAACATCCCCAAATGATTTCCAGTCATCCAATGAACAAAAAATCAAAAATCCAAGACATTAGGGAGCTAACCAAATTCGGCCATCACAAGCAATTGGGGAAAATTGTTCCAAACTTTCTTTTCATCAAATTGATCTAATCAATCATCAATTAAACACATTTAAGCATTCTAAATCATCCATTTCATTTCATTAAACATGCTCAAATCAAGTTTACCCAAATTAAAGTTTTGGCCAACATAAGCAAATTGGGGAAAATCAATCCAATTAATTTTTCTTCAAATTGATTACATATAACTCTAAGTTATTCATATACAAACATTCTTAACCAAACAATTGTCAAAATCATGCTTAAATCAAAAAGCCCCAAATTTTGCTCAAGAACCCTAAAAACGTTTTATGCACAAATGGCTCAAGATACCATTGTTGAGTTTCAATCAAGTCCCAAGGATCCTAAATCATGCATAAAACGAGTAGAATACAACCAAGAGGTGCGGAAAGACTCACATGGATCGGTTGGATGCTCCGAAGATGAAGTGCGAACTGCTTCTCAAGTTTCTGCCTCCCTCCAAGCTCGGCAATGGCCGTGAACTGCAGCTCCATTTTCGGCTTTGGGTGGTCCTCCATTGATGCTCCAAGCTCCAAGCTTCACAAGGTGATTCCAAGCTCAGAAGACACTTCCCTATCACCTTTGTATGGACTCATTGAGTGCTAGCTCTCTTGTTTGCCACAAAATACTCACTGGTTTCTCCTCTGTGTCACGGTAATGAGCAACAGAAAAATGGGAGAGAAAGGCGTAGGAGAGAAGAAGGGTTTTTGGCTCCCAAAAAAACCTAAAACCGTGAAGAGTGAGTGGGAAATAAAAAAATTGTAATAGATTAAATTTTCCAAAAATAATAAATCATTTACCACTTTTTAATTTCAAAAAGCAAAGCATTTAATGCTTCCTTTCATCTCACATCAACTCACATCAATCACTCAAATGTCACATCACTCAAAGTGACATGTGATTGACGCTTGATGTGACTTGCGATTTGACGCTTGATTTGACTTGCGTGCCGCACTCGAATTCGAAATGCGAATGTGCTCGCAAATAATCCCGGGCTCGAGTTTCGCTAATTCCAAATTAAAGAATTTTCCGTTGCGTCATAATTAAATGATTACGCCTAGCGAAATCACTATTCACATCGCTTAACGAATTAATTCTAAATTAATTCGTTCGCCCGAATTAAAATCTAATTTCAATTCCGCGTCGAAATCTAATTTCGTTATAATATATCGAATATATTAATTTATCGATTAATTCCAAATTAATCATTCTCTCTCTTTAACGATATTTTATCTGAGATAAAATATCTCCGTAATTAATCCCAGATTAATTTTCTCTCTCATCGAATTAATCCCAGATTAATTAAAGTGTGAGTCATACGTCATCGGTGAATCTTCAGGAACCGACCCATGAGATCTCCGGATATGTTGGCAGCAAAGACGGTCGTCGGACTATCCGAACACGTAAGTACCTCGTACTACGTTTATACCGATTTACAAGACAAGGTTGGCTTCTAGCAAAGCGCCATGCCTACCCAATTCTCCAGAAATATTCTTACAGGAATATATAGATCTGTATCAAGCGTAGTATACCGTAGTATTGTGTATATCGGCCCAGTATCGGATAGTCACGTGCTAGGGCTGGGGCTGGATAAGTGTCTGCCCCGTCCGAAGCAATGTCGGATGTCTGGTAACTAGTCTCTATAATCGGATATGCATGACCTAGTCATAACATCCCGATGGTTGCGCAACACTTAAGAGCACTAATACCGTATCCTGCGTGACATCATCTCCACTATGACTGAAGTGATACTTCCGTCTTGACATCACACCCAATACACTACAACTCTCTGATAAACCCAGAAGTGGTGTACGCAGAACCGGTTAAAGCCCTGTACCACCAAGACCAAAGTCTATCGATTATCGTAAGTATTAGCGATGTAAGTCTCAGGTTAAGACCATACACACCTACCCTGATTTCGGCCTCCCATAGACACATAGTCATAATACCAATGAGATTCCGAGGGGTCTATCCAGAGCGAAGCTGTTTCCCGAACCATCGGTGAAACACAACCTCCTATCGCACTTGCATAAATATCGAATACTTAAATATATGAGAACTATGTCGTCGTGCCCTCACAACTCGCACAAGTGCAATACTAGCCTATTCCGCATTATCGATGTTCTGTCTCGATAATACTCCGGCTAGGGAGGCTAGGGATTTAATGATTAATCCTTCGTGGACTGATACTGTCTCATATCATCTCAATCCAGGAACTAATCATATGGACCTCTCTTCATTTTATATCTATGGTGATCTAATCACAAATGATGAGAGTGTAGTTTCCTTGTCACATAGTTAATTTGCTACAACAACACAATGATCTGTGCAAATAGTGACGCTATGGGTCATTTTGTCCAACACTTCTATAATCATGCGTCATGTTGCATCACGCATGGGCAAATCAAGTTGGATTAAGGTCCTCCACTTTGAGTGATAGAAAGCCTACAGGCTACCTTTGCCACGACGTTTTGCCGCGCTGGACAAAGTGCATTCGATTGAGTGTGAGATACGTTCAATGGACACTTGAAGTCCTATATAGATGTGGGCATATGTCGCATCTCTTTTCTTTCACTTCCATTATTATCTTTCAAATCGCATCATGGCACATTTATTTTGATGTATAATTGCCTCTTTGGTATTTCTTTTTGCATTATATACCTAATTGTTCTCTTTATTACGTATGATTGTGCAACTGCCATTTGCTTGCATTTCTGTGTCCATGAATGTAATGTGCTTATGACATTGTATGCTTGCCATATTTCAATTTATCTTTATGCACGCAAATTCGGACATAGATTATATGTAAATAGGTGTATGCAAATTTGGACATAGATTATATGCAAATATGCTGTATGCAAATTTGGACATAGATTGTATGCAAATAGGTTGTATGCAAATTTGGACATAGATTGTATGCAAATAGGTTGTATGCAAATTCGGAAATAGATTTTATGCAAATTTGGACATAGATTATATGCAAATAGGTTGTATGCAAATCGGACATAGATTCTATGTAAATAGGTTGTATGCAAATTTGGACATAGATTATATGCAAATAGGTTGTATGCAAATCTGAAAATGTGTTAAATGTGAACTTAGATGAACTTTTGATTTATGCGTGCGAACTTAGAAATAGAATACCTTTAGGAATATATGTTGCTAGACTCGATTAAATTATTGCACAAATCATTTTATTACAAGTGACATAAGTAAGGGACCATTCTGAACCCAACGGTTTGAGGCTTCCATTGCGAGGGGTGAATGCGGCCTTAAATTATTTTCCCGGTTCACACCAGGTGGCGACCCCATGATTTCTCCGATTTAGTTCCCCTGTGGGCTACTCTGTACTCCCAACTAGGCCGCGAGCTTAGAACAGCATGCGTCGCCCAGTTTCTGTGTCCTACATAAGGATAGAAATGAAAGAACTCGACATAAACCATGATTGAAAAATTTGACATATCAGGAAGAACCCTTATATCAGACCAATGTTAGTAGAAGTTCGTGTAAGTTTAAAAGAACAGAACCACGAGGTTGGAGATACTCAGGAGATAACAAGAGTAACAGTACGCACAGTAAGGTTTAAATGGCAGAGCTGTAGCCTATAAGCAAGAGTAGATAGTAGAGATGTAGAAAGCAGCCTATAAGAATGAACCATCACTAATCTTGGTAGCACGGCTTAGAGCCAAGAGGTAGGATATGGAAATAATAGTCAAAAATATGGGAAGTAATAAGGAAGTTCAGAACAGACAGTAATATATTTAACGTAGCTTAAGACAACAACGTAAGTATAGACCTCAAAATGATTGATAAAGGTTGAGGAACCTTAAGACATGGAGTAGTTGATCCAGGTCCCGACAGAATGAATGACAACTCTTCCTCCTAGTAGACCCTACCTAGTAAGTATAAGATACCTAACCAGACATGCAAACATGTGTTCACTCCTCAACTTATAGTCCAATAAGGATGTGAACAAGTAAATGAGAATACTTAATAGGACATAAAACTCATGAGACAACAAGATGGCTAAACCAAGTGGTTCAACAGAACTTAGGTAAGGACCATAAAAATAGTGATATTCGATACGAGATGGTGTAGTTTAAATTCGCCTCAAGCAAAGATAAAATTAAAAGTAATAATCAAATCCATGTGGCATAGGATAAAGGTTCAAAAGAGTAAAAGGAATGAGAGAGAGCAATCCTCAGAGATAAGGTATTTGACCTATTAAGAGCCCCATTACACAAGAATGGAAGAACAATTAAGAAAGTAGCACCTGAACCAAAAGTAATAGTAAGGTTCACAATAAGAGGTAGTATGATTGATAGTCGGAAAATAATCAGGAGTAAAGTTGGAAGAGGTAATCCAGATAGTTTCTATTAGTAATACCTTAGTGTGGGAATCCAATATATGATGAGAAAAAGAAGAATCTTAGGATTATAAAGGAGCAACACGTGGAACTACAACACGGGTAGCTAGTGAGATCACCACAACCGGAAAGGCTTCAGGATAATCCCCACCCTCTCAACCCTCATTAGACAATAACAGCAAAGTTGGACCTGATGTTCGCATCAAGATACTCCCAGAAACAAGTGAATGCGCAACGGAAGGAGACTGAAACATAAAAGCTTCAGATATAGTACAAGAGCATAATAGAAGAGGAAATAGCTCTAAGTAAAAGATTTAGACGAGAAGTCGTCTATATGAAATGATGAAGATAGAAAGTATTAGTCAAGCATGGCAGGAATACAAAAGAACGAGCATTAGACATGACTAGGGACATGTAAAAGGTGATATCCTTCGGATAAAAAAACAAAGATATAAACCACAAAAGTTCCAGGTATAAGAATAGAGCAGGAAATAAGACAAAAATGATAGCAAGTAAAATATTTTAAAGTGGAACTGTCAAGATAAGACGACAATAGAAAAAGATACTAGATAAAAAATGACAGAGGTGCATAAGTGATAAGATAGACTTTCGATGGTTAAGTTCAGTAGTACTACAGAACAACAAGCTTTCTTAGCGTCGAAATAAGATTGGAATTCTATCAGATAGGAAATGGAAGAAGGTAACAAGTATAACCTATAAGTTCATGTATGATCTGAAATATATTTATTGAGATATAACATAGAGACGGCCAAGAAACTAGGTATAACGGATACTGTTGAGATGAGTACAACACCACCTGATAGAATAATACTATGGAAATAAATGAAAGTTAGAATTTAGGACAGAACTGTAGCGACGCTCTGTTCCGGCCTCGCGCTCGCGCCCCGTTGGGAGTAAGTAGCCCGTGGGGGACTAAATCGTACTCCCAACCGGGCCGTGAGCCGGAACAGCGTCACCCAGTTTCTGTGTCCTACAGTCTGGCGACTCCACTGGGGATAGAGAATCAGCCCCAAAATATTGTCTTGTAATGTTTGTGATTTGTGCTTTAAATTAACCATGTCTCTGTGGGTTTAGGGAGTTTAATCAAAGGCATTTTAAGGCTAGGTGATAGTTTGGTGTCTTCCTTCACTCAATACCTTTCTATAAGGAAAAGCTGTGAAGGCACCTAGATAATTATCTACTCGTAGCTCATTGTGATAGACTAATTTGGAGGACTCATTGTTTATTTCCTCACACACACCGTAAGATAAGAGCCTAAAGGACTAGGGTATTTAAGAGAGCCTCGCTCCACCCTCCCTCTGGGGAATCTACAACGGGAAATCCATTTGACAGTCAGTCACACTCCATAACTCGTTGGCACGTACTGTAAGGTATAAAAATGGTGCTCACTTGGTCGCTCGAACCCTTGAGTGGGGAGTCCTAGTTGTGAGCAAACCTTCGTCAACGGGAGCCTTTGTTTACATTCTTTTAAACTGCATGCGAACCCTAATTGTATGACCAATAGAAATCATTTCTTTTATACTTGTGTTTAGGACCATCATCATTTGGATTCAATTGAACCTTTTTCAAGAGATATGAACTTGTTGGGCTATTTAAACTGAGACAAGTCTGTGTCCTTTGACAATTGGGTCAAAAGTTTCTAAAATACCGATGGGCCATTTTGTATTTGGGTCTCTTATTATTTGAAGTCGTTTAGCCATGTTATCGCAAAAGTAGAAACTTGTTAGGCCTTTTCAACTGGGACAAGTTTGCACCGCGCAATGATGTGATTGAACACTTTAAAATGATAATGGGCCAATTAGTGTAAATTATTTTATAAGCTTATTTATTCCATACATCACATACATGACATGCACTCATGCATACACGCATCATGCTAACCCCCTTTGAGTTAAAAGCCATCATAGATACCCGTTGGGTTGGGGAAACTTGTCAGAAGACCATCAGCCAATATGAATGAGTCAGCCAATGAGGGATCCCGCCTGGATCAATTGGAGACCAAAATAACATGAATTATTGAGACATTGCAAGTTCTGACTAATTTTGTGGCTAGTTTGACCGTACTCTGTATAGCCGATAACAGGAAGTTGTACAATCAGAATGGAATACCATCAGGGAATCCTCGGAAGAAGCAATCAGAAAAGACAGGATAGCCATTCAGAAATTAGGAAACGGAGCAGTGGAAACTATCAGACTTGGAAGGGAATGAGTTCACTGAACCGATCAAAGTTGACAGATTGAAGTTGTATTTAGCCTGAGGAAGAGAAGACTGAGCAGTCACCAAGAGAATTAGCGGAAGACCTAACCGAACGGGATAGGAAATTCATCCATGCATACATGCATACACGTAACGTACTTGCAATTCTTGTGTTTGTTCTATGTTTGCAGGTTTTAAACAGAAAGAGAGAACTAGCAAGGGACGACCAGAGACATATGGCACCGAGGAGCACAATGAGGGTCTCACCCATCACGAACAGGGAGGACCTCTACACTTGCATATGTATACATTACATGCACACGTCTTTATTCCGTTGTTTTGTATTCGCAGGTTTTAAAGAAGAAAAAAAAAAGAAAAAGAAAGCGGCAAAAGATGACACAAGCATTGAGGGTGACATTAAAGACACATTGATAGATGGATTTCGGTCATGTCTGGCTGAGGACGATGAATTAAGTGCTAACAGGGAGGCAACCCATACACTTTGTTACGATTTCTATTTTCATGTTTTGTGTATACATGTCGTAGAATTTTTAATTTTGTGTGTTATTTTGATAGGTAAAACCAAAGACATGGCATTTTAAGACAGAGGGAATGGTGCTTGGCAATCACGAAGATGAGAGCTAATTCATTAGTGGTGGCAGAGTAAAAGAAGAATTCATGAGACGCATCCTAATGAACTTATGCCAAGCAAGAGGCGTATTGAGTACACAATTCCTTTGCTTTAATTATTGCTTTATTTGCCTTCTTTTGGTTATTTTCTGTTATTTTCGTGGATAGGATCCACAACTTTTGACATTTTAGGACTTCTTTTGGTATTTTTCTTTTATTTTCGAGGATAGAATCCACGACTTTTTGACATTTCATTCATCACGATTTCTTTTGTTGTCTTCGTAGACAGGATCTAGTGACCTTTTGACTTCTCGTGACCTCTTTTGTGGTTTAGCTAACTACTATTCGGTGAAAGGTATTAGTACAATTATTACTCATCTTTTTTTAAGTACTATAAATCAGCTCGGTATTTCTCTCCCAACACATTCAAATATACATCCGATTAAAAGAGAGAAAATGGAAGCCACTTCAAGAAGACGAGTTGAAACATTTATTGTTTTTTGCGGTACCAGTTGTGGGTACTAAACCGCAATACATAGAGGCAGCACAAGAATTGGGTCGAGTCATTGCTGAACGAAATATGCACTTAATATACGGTGGAGGCAATCTTGGCCTGATGGGAATTGTTTCAAAGGCTGTACATGACGGAGGCAGTCCAGTTCTGGGAATCATCCCAAAACCTTTGGCGGAGGCGAATCTGATAGGACCATCAAAAAGAGAAGAATTGCTCGTGTGGGGAATGTCAGAGCGACTGGTGGAAATGATTAACCGTGCAGATGCCTTTATTGCTCTACCAGGAGGCTTGGGCACGTTGGAGGAAATATTTATAGTGCTATCTTGGGTGAATCTGAACATACACCAGAAACCTCTTGGATTGTTTAACGTTGATGGATTTTATGATTTTCTCTATATGTTTTCTTGAAGACAACCGAAGAAATGGGTTCGTAACAAAACCTATGAACGAACTCCTTTTCACAACCAGAACTGCCCAGGATTTAATTGACCAAATCTTGGCATTTGAACCGCATGTGGACCCTATCCTTTCCGAGATCAAATGGCTGAGGACGATCGTGGTAAAAAGCGTAAACTGAATATGGATCTTAACCTCTAAGTCTTCTGTATTAGTATCTTGTTTATTTTGTGTTATTTAAATAATAAATAATAAAAAATGAAAGTTGAGTGAGAGAAGTCTTTGATAGTTAGACATATGTCCGGTGATGACATTGAATGCTGTAGGGGGAAACCCTAGAAACGATAAGTACTAGACACGCTCTCTTCGGTATCCTGAATAGATTGATCTCAGTTAGACTCACGAGCACTTGATTACAGAATCCTAGCAGTAGAAAACCTGAGTAGTTATCGAGGTGACTAGTTGAAGAGATGATGTATTAGTGAATGACCGTTGTCTGGGTGTCCACACTTGTTTACTGATGCTATGATATATGATATGGTTGGAAATAAAGAAAAAAAAAGTCTCTGAGAAAAAAATAAAAAAGAAAAGAAAAAAATAGACCACTTATAACCGATAAGCGTGAAGCTACCGGGCGAGTATTAGGACCCCACATGGGGAAAATGCTACCTTAAAGGTGGTGTGTCAGAAAAGAGAAAAGAAAAAAAAAGAGAAAATGAAAAAAAAGAGACAAAAACAAAAAATGAAAATCATATCATGTTGAGTATGCTGAAGTAATCACAGAATGTGATTAAGACATCCAGGTTGGTTAGACTCACTGGTTCGATTCTTTGAAACGAAATGACCAAGTTGGCTTACTAAAGGACTAAGTTGCGAAAGAGCCTTAGCACACACACACACTAAGAGTCTAGTTCAGATCACCCATTCAGACAATCGAAATTGAGTGTATCAAGTATTTTGAAGGTTCGCTGGTTTCGACACGAAGCATTCGTTGAGGACGAAAATATGTTTAGCTATTAAGATTGTCTCGAGGAGAGCAATATAGTATGTTGAAATAAATCATTTGCATCATTATCAGTCTTTACCGAGTATGGCACTCTGGGGATGAGGCCCACATCATTATCAGTCTTTGCTGGGTATGGCACTCTGCGGGTTGAGGCCCACATCATTATCAGTTTTTGCCAGGTATGGCACTCTCCGGGTTGAGGCCCACATCACTACCATTCTTTGCCAGGTACGGCACTCTGGGGGCGAGGCCCACATCATTATCAGTCTTTTTCGGGTACGGCACTCTGCGGGTTGAGGCCCACATCACTATCAGTCTTTGCCAGGTATAGCACTCCGGGTATGGAGACACATCAGCTACAACATCAGTTTTGGGGGTGAGTCCCAGGGTCGAGGCCCATATTAGTATCAGTTTGGGGCGATACCAATATCAGTTTGGGGCGAGACCCACATCAGTTTCAGTCTGGGGGCGAGGCCCACATCATTTTCAGTCTGGGGGCGAGGCCTATTTCAGTATCCGTCTGGGGGCGAGGTCCATATATCAGTTTGGGGGCGAGGCCCATATTAGCATCAGTTTGGGTCGAGGACCATATCAGTATCAGTTTGGGGCGAGGACCACATCAGTATCAGTCTGAGGGCGAGGCCTATATCAGTATCAGTTTGGGCGAGGCCATATCAGTATCAGTTTGGGGCGATGCCCATATCAGTATTCGTTTGGGGGCAAGGCCCATATATCAGTCTGGGGGCGAGGCCCACATTAGTATCAGTCTGGGGGCGAGGCCCATATCAATTTCAGTTCTAGGGATGAGTCATAGGGTTGAAGTCCGCATGATCAGTATCAGTTTTGGGGGTGAGTCCCAGGGTCGAGGCCCATATTAGTATCAGTTGGGGCGAGACCCATATCAGTTTGGGGCGAGGCCCATATCAGTATCAGTCGGGGGCGAGGCCAATATTCGTATCAATTTGGGGCAAGGCCCACATTAGTATCAGTCGGGGGTGAGGCCCATATCAGTATCATTCTGGGGCGAGGCCCATATCAGTATCAGTTAGGGCGAGGCCCATATCAGTATCAGTCGGGGGCGAGGCCCACATCAGTGTCAGTCTGGGGCCGAGGCCCATATCAGTATCAGTTTGGGGCGAGGCCCACATCAGTGTCAATCTGGGGGCGAGGCCTACATCAGTATCAGTTTGGGGGAGGCCCACATCAGTATCAGTTTTGGAGAGGCCCATATTAGTATCAGTTGGGGCGAGGCCCATATCAGTATCAGTCTGGGGGCGAGGGCCGCATCAGTATCACTCTGGGGGCGAGGCCCATTTTAGTATCAGTTTGGGCGAGGCCCATATCAGTATCAGTTTAGGGCGAGGCCCACATCAGTATTAGTCTAGGGGCGAGGCCCATATCAGTATCAGTCTAGGGCCGAGGCCGACATCAGTATCAGTCCGGGGGCGAGGCCCACATCAGTATCAGTTGGGGCGAGGCCCATATCAGTATCAGTTTGGGCGAGACCCATATCAGTATCAGTTTGGGCCGATGCCCATATCAGTATCCGTTTGGGGGTGAGGCCCATATATCAGTCTGGGGGCGAGGCCCACATTAGTATCAGTTTGGGGGCGAGGCCCATATCAATTTCAGTTCTGAGGATGAGTCTTAGGGTCGAGGCCCACATCAGTATTAGTCTGGGGGCGAGGCCCATATCAGTATCAGTTTGGGCGAGGCCCATATCAGTATCAGTTTGGGGCGAGGCCCATATCAGAATCAGTCTGGGGGCAAGGCCCACATCAGCATCAATCTGGGGGCGAGACCCACATTAGTATCAGTTTGGGGGAGGCCCACATCAGTATCAGTTTTGGCGAGGCCCATATTAGTATCAGTTGGGGCGAGGCCCATATCAGTATCAGTCTGGGGGCGAGGGCCGCATCAGTATCACTCTGGGGGCGAGGCCCATTTTAGTATCAGTTTGGGCGAGGCCCATATCAGTATCAGTTTAGGGCGAGGCCCACATCAGTATGTGTCTAGGGGCGAGGCCCATATCAGTATCAGTCTGGGGCCGAGGCCGACATCAGTATCAGTCCGGGGGCGAGGCCCACATCAGTATCAGTTTGGGGCGAGGCCCACATTAGCATCAGTTTGGGGCGAGGCCCACATTAGCATCAGTTTGGGGGAGGCCCATATCGGTATCCGTTTGGGCGAGGCCCATATCAATATCAGTTTGGGCGAGGCCCATATCAATATCAGTTTGGGGCGAGGCCCACATCAGTATCAGTCTGGGGGCGAGGCTCATATCGGTATCAGTTTTGGCGAGGCCCATATCAGTATCGGTTTGGGGCGAGGCCCATACCAGTATCAATCTGGGGGCGAGGCCCACTACATCATCATTTCGAGGGCGACGTCCCTATTGTCAGCGGTGTTGGGTTGAGGTGCCCAAGGTCGAGGTGCCCCCATTGTCAGTTATAGTTCCGGGTCGAGGTGCCCAGGGTCGAGGTGCCCACTACATCATCAGTTCGAGGGCGAGGTCCCTATTGTCAGCGGTGTTGGGTCGAGGTGCCCAGGGTCGAGGTGCCCCCGTTGTCAGTTGTAGTTCCAAGTCGAGGCGCCCACGGTTGAGGTGCCCACTACATCATCATTTCGAGGGCGAGGTCCCTATTGTCAGCGGTGTTGGGTCGAGGTGCCCCCATTGTCCATTGTAGTTCCGGGTCGAGGTGCCCCCGCTTTCGGTTGTAGTTCCGGGTCGAGATGCGTTCCCAGGGTCGAGGTACCCACTACATCATCTGTTCGAGGGTCGAGGTGCCCCCGTTGTCGGTTGCAGTTATTGGGATGCGTCCCAGGGTCGTGGACCCACTACATCATCATTTTGGGGATGCGTCCCCGGGCCGAGGCCCATTTTGTCAGCGGTGTTGGGTTGAGGTGCCCAGGGTCGAGGTGCCCCCGTTGTCAGTTGTAGTTCCGGGTCGAGGCGCCCAGGGTTGAGGTGCCCACTACATCATCATTTCGAAGGTGAGGTCCCTATTGTCAGCGATGTTGGGTCGAGATGCCCAGGGTCGAGGTGCCCCCATTGTCGGTTGTAGTTCCGGGTCGAGGTGCCCAGGGTCGAGGTGCCCACTACATTATCATTTCGAGGGTGAGGTCTCTATTGTCAGCGGTGTTCGGTCGAGGTGCCCAGGGTCGAGGTGCCCCCGTTGTCAATTGTAGTTTCGGGTCGAGGTGCCCAGGGTCGAGGTGCCCCCGTTTTCGGTTGTAGTTTCCGGTCGAGATGCGTGCCCAGGGTCGAGGTACCCACTACATCATCAGTTCGAGGGTCGAGGTGCCCCCGTTGTCGGTTGTAGTTATTGGGATGCGTCCCAGGGTCGTGGACCCACTGCATCATCATTTTGGGGATGCGTCCCCGGGCCGAGGCCCATTTTGTCAGCGGTATTGGGATGTGTCCCAGGGTCGAGGCCCCCGTTGTCGGTTCCAGTTCTCGGGATGCGTCCCAGGGTCGTGGACCCACTGCATCATATTTGGGGGATGCGTCCCTGGGCCGAGGCCCATTTTGTTAGCGGTATTGAGATGCGTCCCAGGGTCGAGGCCCCCGTTGTCGGTTGTAGGTATTGGGATGCGTCCCAGGATTGAGGTCCACTGCAACATCAACTCAGTTCGAGACAGCAGGCAAGTCAGGTGGCAGTTGGCGAGCCAGATAAGTAAAAATGCATTGCACGAACTTTGATAGGACTGTCATTATCACACACTGCACAGATCCAATCAAAGTGGGGGCGACTGTAGGCAATTATATTTTTTCATATCAGCCCGATGATGAGCCTCGAATGGAGGCACTACTTTTTAGTTGCGAAAGTTACGGAAAGCGGTCGTCGGAAGGGAAGGGTCAAGAATTGATATTTTTATTGGATTTGGTTCACTTGTTCAAGCTTCGGGTTCGCTCGTTCGGTCTCAATTTTAAATTTATCCTCGGCCAGGTTCACCAATACCCCACGTCCAAACCCATTTTCCATGCCCCAAATTAGCCGCCCATAATGCCACATTTTCCCAAATAATAACCAAAAACCCATACCCTGCAACCACCTATACAAAAAACAAACAACAAACCAAAACCCATGCCACTCACGCCCCTCACCCAAATACCAACCAAACAAGACACAAAGCAACAAAAAAAACCATAACCAAACCCATACACCTCACGTGAATCACCTTTAATCAAACACAAAATAACAAAAACCACCCATGCACCTCACAAAAGCCTTACACCCTCCATGCCTCTCGCAGATCATCACCCTTCCCACAATCCACGCCCTCTGCTCCTTCACGTGATAACTGAACCAAAGCACTCTTCTCACTCAACACAGAAGCCTCACGAAGACAACTCATATAGCCTCACGCCACTGCCCCTCTCGATAGAGCCACGGTAAAAGCCCCCTGCATGTCTCCCATTCACGGCACCAAAGGAGAGAAGATATACGCACAAAGAGCTCACTGGACTTAGCCTCTCCACGTTAATGCCATACTGCCCACCTTCACTCCATGCAGCCAACACCCCCATGGTAGCCTCACAAAACCTCAACCACACGTGAACTACATACACAAAATGATCAAAGCAACTGCCTTCGACCATCAAACAACACACTGCCACTGCTAGCCTTCAACTAAAAAAACCCTACTGAACCTTGACGCCATTGCCCACAACAACATTGGAAGCTGCCCCCATCTTATGCCACAAATCACCCCCCTCCAGCAACCCCTAGCCTTCACGTGAATCTGCCCGTTCCAACAGCCTCTGCAGCTCACGCACTTGTCTCTCTCCTTCTTGGCTTCACACTACTCACGCCATTTTGATCCCTGACCAAGCAGCCCTCTTATAAAACTCACGAACTGCAAGAGGGGGGCTCACGGCCAGAACCCTTACTTCAGCTCATCATCATCATGTTGGACAAAATGACCCATAGCGTCACTATTTGTACAGATCACGGTGTTGTTGTACAAATTAACTATGTGACAAGGAAATTGCACTCTCATTATTTGTGATTAGATCACCATAAATGTATAAATGAAGAGAGGTCCACATGATTAGTTCCTGGATTGAGAATGATATGAGACAGTATCAATCCCCGAAGGATTAATCATTAAATATCCCTAGCCGGAGTATTATCGAGACATGACATCGATAATGCGGAATAGGCTAGTATTGCACTTGTGCGCGTTGTGAGGGCACAACGGCATAGTTCTCATATATACAAGTATTGGATACTTATGCAAGTGCGATAGGAGGTCGTGTTTCACCGATGGTACGGGAAACAGCTTCGCTCTGGATAGACCCCTCGGAATCCCATTGGTATTATGACTATGTGTCTATGGAGGCCGAAATCAGGGTAGGTGTGTATGGTCTTAATCTGAGACTTACATCGCTAATACTTACGATAATCGATAGACTTTGGTCTTGGTGGTACAGGGCTTTAACCGGTTCAAGCGTACACCACTTCTGGGTTTATCAGAGAGTCATAGTGTATTGGGTGTGATGTCAAGACGGAAGTATCACTCCAGTCATATTGGAGATGATGTCACGCAGATACGGTACTAGTGCTCTTGAGTGTTGCGCACCATCGGATGTTATGACTAGGTCATGCATATCCGATTATAGAGACTAGTTACCAGACATCCGACATGTGCTTCGGACGGGGCAGACACTTATCCAGCCCCAGCCCTCGCACGTGACTATCCGATACTGGGCCGATATACACAATACTACGGTATACTACGCTTGATACAGATCTATATATTCCTGTAAGAATATTTCTGGAGAATTGGGTAGGCATTGGCGCCTTTGCTAGAAGCCAACCTTGTCTTGTAAATCGGTATAAACGTAGTACGAGGTACTTACGTGTTCGGATAATCCGACGACCGTATTTACTGCCAACAATCCGGAGATCTCATCATGGGTCGCTTCCTGAAGATTCACCGATGATGTATAACTCGCACTTTAATTAATCTGGGATTAATTAGAAGAGAGAGAAAATTAATCTGGGATTAATTGCGGAGATATTTTATCTGGATAACATATTAATTAAAGAGAGAGAACGATTAATTTGGAATTAATCGATAAAATAATATATTCGATATATTATAAGAAATTGGATTTCGACGCGGAATTAAAATTAGATTTTAATTCGGGCGAACGAATTAATTTAGAATTAATTCGTTAGCGACGTGAATAGTGATTTCGTTAGGCGTAATCATTTAATTACGACGCGACGGAAAATTCGTTAATTTGGAATTAGCGAACCCGAGCCCGAGAGTGATTGCGAGCGCATTCGCATTTCGAATTCGAGCGCGGCACGCAAGTCACATCAAGTGTCAAATCGTTAGTCACATCATGCGTCAAATCAATTGTCACTTTGAGTGATGTGACTTGACAACATGTCACTTTATTAAAGTGATGTGATGTGACTTAAAGTAAAAAGTAGAAATGATAAAAAAGCATTAATAGACTTTTGCTTTTTAACTTTTGATATATATGAAAAATGATTTATATATTTTTTTTTGTTTTGGAAAATAAAATAAATATATAACCAAAAATCATTTCTCTCTCTCACTCACCACTCACGGTCTTCTCCTTTTCCCTCTCTTTTCATCTTCACTCATTCACGCTTCAAGCCAATTTTCTTCTCTAAATCTTTTGGTTAGACCGAAACTTTGAGAAGCAAATTGAAGATGAGTAGTGCTAGCACACACATAGGTTATATTATGGTGATAGGGAAACGAATTTGTGAGCTGGGAAAGCTTGAAGCTTGAAGCTTCCATGGTGTTCATCAATGGCCGAACATGGAGGAGGCAAACCAGTCCCCAACCGAGCAGTCCACTGCATGAGGAAGCTACTGCCGAGCTTGATGTGCATCAAAAACGCAACTTGTTCTTCTTTCATTTCATCAAAACCCATCAATGTGAGTATGAATTCCGCCTTACTCCTTTGTGTATTCAATTCGTTTTTATGCATGTTTGTGATCCTTGGGACTTGATTGAAACTCAACAATGGTATCTTGAGCTATTGGTTGCATAAAACGAATTAGGGTTCTTGAGCAAAATTTGGGGCTTTTTGATTTAAGCATGATTTTAACAAATTGTTTGTTTAAGAATGCTTGTATATGATTAAATTAGAGTTATATGTAATCAATTTGAAGAAAAATTGATTGGATTGATTTTCCCCAATTTGCTTAATGTTGGCCAAAACTTTAATTTGGGTAAACTCAATTTGAGCATCAAATGATTAAATTGTTTAGTATAGTATGCTTGAATGAGGATGAATTGATGTTGTGGCATAATCAATTTCATGAAATTTGGTTGGATCAATTTTTCCCTAAATTTTGGCATGACAAATTTGGGTAAACTTGATTTTGAGCATGTTTAATGAAATTGGATGATTTAGAATGCTTGAATGTTGTTTAATTGATGATTGATTAGATCAATTTGATGACAAGTGTTTGGAACAATTTTTCCCCCATTTGCTTGTGATGGCCGAATTTGGCAAGTGCCCTAAGTCTTGGTTTTTTGATTTTTTGTTCATTGGATGACTTGCAAATCATTTGGGGATGTTGAATTTATGTTTAATTTAATTTGGTTCAATTTGGATTGAATTTGATTTGGGCATAATTTCCCTCTTTGGCCGAGACACTTGAAGCATGAAATTGGGTTTGATTTTGATTTAATTATGTTGGATATGATTATTGATGATAAGCATGATTAATTGGACAAATTTGATGTTTTGGAAACTTTGATTTGGGTAATTAATAATGCTATACACTTTAGGTAATTTAATTTTGAAAAATTGGAATTTTTGAAATTAAAATTATTGGGCCTTAAATCGGATTTGGGCTTTTGAAGTTGTTATTGGGTTTTATTGGACTTTGTTGTACAAAGTTGGTTTAGGCCAAAATTGGTTGGATCCAATTAGGCCAAAACCGCTTCCAAAGGCCCAAATGCGACTAATGAACCTTTAACGTTTAATTGGGCCTAATGGGCCTAAATTAATTTATGGGCTTATGGTAACTCCCGGATTGGACTTTGGTTGCGGGTTTGACCCGAGTTGACCAAAAGTCCACGCCTCAAGAAATTAATTAAAAGCCCATTGGACTTTAATTAAATTAATATTGGATATTAATCGGGCTTTGAGACCCGTAACGATTAAATTTGGAATTTAGTCATAAAGGTTATTTTATAAAGTGTAATATTTAATTTGGAATTAAATAATGAATTAGAATTAAATACGTATTAATTTGGATTTAATCATGTAATTTAATTTTATTTGAGAAATCGTACTTGAGTACGTGTTCGCAATACGAGTTTGACTCGAACAAAAATCAAATCTTTGTTTGAACATTGGATGATCACTAATATCAAGATTAATTAATTTGATTAGATTGATTGATAACATGCTTGTATGAATACATGGTTGTGATGTTTGAATAATGTATATCGGATGGATATTAGCCGGGGGGGGCGATTTTTAGAAATTGTTGTAATAAATTTGATTTATTAAATTGGACCTGCGTGTCCAGCCTTATCTCCTATTTCTTTGTATTCTCTTCTCACCTATTCCCCTCAATGTATATGAGGTTTCTTTATAAGTGTAGTGTAACGGGTAGAAGAAATATTTGTGCTAGCGGGAGGAGAGAAAGTGAGAGATTTGATCTAGGATCAATGTAAAATATCCATCCGCATATCATTATTATTTTATATCATATGCGCTTTTATTATGTCTTTAGAATGCATGTTTAAGGGTGTATGGTGATGAGGACCTTAACAAAGATAATTAAAAATGGTAGCAATTTGCACGCGAAAAACCCTCGTTAAATATCAAGCGTTTATTTCCTTCCATTGAGTGATTTTTACTCAAGATCCGAGATTGGCAAGGGTTGTTGGCCAAAGTCAAGCCCTTGTCCGTTGAAGATGTGTTTAATCACGAGGCTTTGTTCCATATCGGTGTCGTGTCCAAGTTGTGGTTTGTTGGCCAAGTCAAGACCACTTCTTGTCCATTGACATTGATTACGAAGCTTCCATGTCAATGGGTCCGCGCTTGACTGGGATCACTAGGTTGTTGTGCCAAAGCCAAGGCCTAGTTGATTCAGAGGAATAAGGTTTAGGGTATACATTCGATGTATAGCATATATAAGATATATGTTTGGGACTTGGATGTCCACCTACTGGATCTAGGGTTGGATGAGATCCAATTGATCTTCGAGATCTACCTAGTTAATTATCATACAATTTGTTGGCCAAAGTCAAGATTGTGTGATATTTAACGGGATCCTAGCCCACTAGGAAACACTGTTTCCCGAGTACTCGACAGAGGGTTAGAGGCTCGACGAAAAATAGTGGGAGGCAATAATTGAATTTGCAATACTCGGTCAATTACTCGCCATAACGCGCTCATTTTAAATTATTTCGTCATTAGATTAAATGTTTAGTTGGACTAATATTTAATTGTTGTTTTAATAAACAGTTGGGACTGTATTATACTTGATTATATATAATTGGATTATATTAATCATATATTTGAATTAATTAATTTCAGTTTACAGTTGATTTTATAATTGGATTATAGTAATCAATGTAATTGAGGTTAATTAATTTGGATTATATTGATTGTATAGTTGGACTATTATAATCATTATAATATATATAGTACCACTAATCGTTGATTAAATAGTTGGACTATTGTAATCAAGATAAAATTGAAAAGTTGGATATTTAAAATATATATGGGATTAAAATATTTTAAATAATTTAATTTTCAAATTGGGAATAAATAATAGGTTACTTATTTGATAAATAACTTATTATACCTTAATCCCAAAATTAAGAAAATAAGTAGAGCATAAGTCTTTGGAAGATTTATGTGAGGATGACTTTATGCTTAATTTATATACTTGTCATAAATCTAATTTTATATTTAAGAGTATTAAAATTGCAATTTATAATTCTTGGAGAATTATTGACTATTCTAGAGGATAAAGTCAAAGTTTTGCAATTGGGCATGTAGCACGAGGTGGCACATCATTTCGATATTCTAAGAACCCAAGGCTTGGCCTAAGGTTTTCTGAAATATTGAAAGGATAATTGACATATCCCAAAGTGACTACCATTTGGATATGGCAGACACGAAGGAATTAAAGAAAGGGCGAAGCTCTACTTTAAAAAATTTGTCAAGTTATGTTCACTACTAGTATTGAAATTGGATTTTAAATCTTAGTGTGGACATAAAATATATGTATTGATGTTCAGAATCCGCTATGAGCTGGATACTGGCTTCAAGCCGAGATTTCTTCTGCGAATCAGAAACGGGACGAAAGTCACTGTTTCGACCGTGATACCTAAGTTTAGGAACTACCCTTTGGGTATATACTTAAATAGGAACTGTTATAATGTAACTAGTTTGACTAGAGACATTATCTATATATCAATGTTTAATCCGTTACGGATAAAACCTTTATATTATAGAACACTAAGTGTTTTTTATATATAAAGATGATACTGAGATAAATACATTAGATGTAAAAATAAAACAATTTATATTTTGAATATAAATAAAATCTCAAACATATAAAATGACAAATAAATAGCTCAAATTGATTTGATCAATAGAGACTTATTTGTGGCATTATTGTCTAGGACACAATTATACAAGACTCGTGTATCCACACTTTTGAAGAGTGGGTACTAGGACTGATTTGATATTCAAATAGGTCTGCGAATCTAGTTTATTAGGTAAAGTACCTAAAATACTATTTACTTGGTAATAGTAAAATGCCACCGATCTGTTAGCCCTATCATGGTGAAGTAAGTGGGCCATATCTAGCTAGGCTAGATGTGAACATGAAATTTTCGTGACCTTAACGGATGTGGCATCACGTTATGGTTATGTGTTTCTTTTGAAGAACACAAATCGGAAACTTTAGAGTTTCGACACGAAATAGAAAAACAGATCGGCTATAGTATTATACCGTCACGGTAAGACCGTAATGAAAAATACTTAAGCAATAAGTTTCTTATATACTTGAAAGAGTATAGTATTCTTTCAAATGAGGACTCCTCCCGGAACACGTCAAAGTGACGGGTGTCCGAACGGATTAACTGAATCATGTTAGACATGATAAGGCTAATCAAAGTCACTCTGAGCTACCATTTCCTTCAACGGATAAGTTTTAACAAACAGTGCAATAACTTATTTAGAATAAGGTTCTATATAAATCTGTTTGACAGATGTCATATAGGATATGAACAGGAAAGAAACGAGGTTTTCTCATTCCTGATAATTTGGGTATGCCAGCATAACGTTTGGATGATACCAAACTAAGGACCCAAATTGGATAAGTGCCAATAAAGGTTATCCTAAGGGAAACCATAAGTATAGTACTTATAAATCTCACATGAGAACAATGTGATTGTTGCTCACCATGCGGTTTTTTCCTGAGAGGAATACCGATATGCAGTGGTCAGTGGGAGGATAGTGATACTCGATGAAAATCGGAGTAATACTGTTCAAGGCACAAGGTCCGTAATGGAACACAAATAGTTCATCAATGATGAATCTGTACCATTAATCTTCGAATACACAAGAACTGAGTAGATCGATAGAGTCAGAAAATGACCTAGGGTATGGGTTTCTGATCTAACCTCATAAAGATGTCAATCATATGAAGGTATATCCACCGACTACGTTTTGAAAAGTGATACGAGGTATCGACTCCCTATTATGGCAAAGTGCCATGAATCCGAAATGGATTCCATGTATAACAACTATTTTGGATACTAGTTGTTGTACCACAAGGCATTGTGCCTATTGGTACATTAAACGTCTTCAAGGACGACATACATGGAAGGCAACATACCAACGTACAAAGCTGGGCTTTTCACGGAAAGGTATCGTTATCAACATTGTGTTAATAAAGGTTCAACCTTTTACCTGTTGCCATATTAAATCCATTTGAAGATACTTTGTTGATAACTGCGTATTTCATTTATGAAATGTGTCAGTTATAGATCAAAATCTCTTTCGTGAAAAGGAAACCTTTTGGAGAATGTTTATAACATTCTGACGATTTTGTATAACCAACAAACGAGGTTTGCGGGTTATTCGATCCATGTTTGGATTAATGCAAGCATAAGGTTCTTGGAACTGTCATTTTGAAATAATCATAATGGTTTATGATTTGACTCAAAACGAAATAATTCTTGTGTATATAGGAGGTTAGTGGGAGAGCGCACTGACAGTGAATTCCCACACAGCAATTGATGAAAGCTTGGCTTTCATAGAAATTCTCCGTAGAATTCTGGGGGAGTAACAACCTTTATTCGAGGAATAAAGATCTAATGGGATAGATTTGGAGTTGTTAACACTCTCTGGAAATTGTACAATTAAAATGTACTTGTATTGGTGTCTCATACACTTCGAGCATATGGAGTCACGATCAGGTCAATCCAAGTGATAGTCACTGGATTGAACATTAAGAACATCTGTTAGTATCTGAGAGAACTAAAGATGTTGTCTTAAACTATAGAGAAGGACAACTTGAAGTGACTGGGATCACCGCTGCAAGTTTCCAAACAATTAACTACTGCGGTACTATAAAAGTTTGAACACTGGGACAGTGAGCTGGAAATATTCCGAGCAAGATAACTGTTGCCGAATTAACAAAAAAT
>SKCR01010531.1:0-22323 GCA_019454045.1 Zanthoxylum bungeanum | reverse complement strand
CAATTTTTTGTTTTTCAAAAAAGTCAAGGCTTTAATGCCAACCACCTCCATCAATCAATCAAGTGACAAATTGTCACATCACTCAAAGTGACAAGTGATTTGACGCTTGATGTGACTAATGATTTGACGCTTGATGTGACTTATGGGCCACACTCGAATTCGAAATGCGAGTGCGCCTGCAAACACTCTCGGGCTCGGGTTCGCTAATTCTAAATTAATGAATTTTCCGTTGCGACGAAATTAAATCTAATTTAATTAAATAACTTTGCCTAGCAAAATTACTATTCACGTCGCTAACGAATTAATTCTAAATTAACTCGTTCGCCCGAATTAAATTCTAAATTTAATTCCGCGTCGAAATCCAATTTCGTATAATATATCGAATATATTATTTTATCGATTAATTCCAAATTAATCGTTCTCTCTCTTTAATAATATTTTATCCCGGATAAAATATCTCCGTAATTAATCCCAGATTAATTTCCTCTCTCATCTAATTAATCCCAGATTAATAAAGTGCGAGTCATACGTCATCGGTGAATCTTCGGGAAGCGACCCATGAGATCCCCAGATATGTTGGCAGTAAATCCGGTCGTCGGACTATCCGAACATGTAAGTACCTAGTACTACATTTTTACCAATTTACAAGACAAGGTTGGCTTCTAGCAAAGCGCCATGCCTACCCAATTCTCCAGAAATATCCTTACAGGAATATGTGATCTATATCACGCGTAGTATACGTAGTATTGCATATTTCGATCCAGTATCGGATGTCACGTGCAAGGCCTGGGGCTGGAAATTGTGTCTGCCCCGTACGAAGCACATATCAGATCTCTGGTAACGAGTCTCTATAATCGGATAAACATGACCTAGTCATAATATCCCGATAGCTACAGCATATAAGAGAACGAGTGTCGTATCCTACATGATCATCATCTCCACTATTACTGGAGTGATACTTCCATCTCGACATCACACCCAACACACTATGATTCTCAATATACCAGCAGAGGCGTACACAGAACCTGTTAAAGCCATGGACAACCAAAACCAAAGTACATTGATTGTCGCAAGTATTAGCGGTGCAAGTCACAAGTTAAGACCAAATACACCTACCCTGATTCGGACTTCCATAGACACATAGTAATACTACCAATGGAATTCCGAGGGGTCTATCCAGAGCGAAGCTGTTTTTCGTACCATCGGTAAAACACAACCTCCTACTACACTTGCATGAGTATCCTATACCCAAATATATGAGAACTATGTCGTTATGCCCTCACAACGCGCACAAGTGTAATACTAGTCTATTCCGCATTATCGATGTCCAATCTCGATAATACTACGACTAGGGATATTTAATGATTAAACCTTTATGGACTGATACTGTCTCATATCATCTCAATCCAGGAACTAATCATATGGATCTTTCATCATTTATACATCTTTTGTTGGTTTCTATTAAGGTCCCAAGATCAATAATAAGCATGAATCAAGTGCGAATACAAATCGAAGAAGTTGCGGAATACTCACATCGATCGGTTGAGCGACGCGGAGGACACAAAATCTGATTTTTCTATCTTCCTTCACTGCTCGGCAGTGAGCAGTTCACAACACTCCATTTCTGTTTTTGAGCTCCTCGAACAAGCTCCAAGCTTCGTCGAATGGTTCCCGGCTCATGGGTGGACTTCCCTATCACCTTCGCATGTCTCGTAAGTGTGCTAGAACTTGTGATTTTGCCATAAAATCCCACTCTAGTGCTTCCCACTGCTCACGTTTTTTGTCAAAACCAGTGAGCTATTTTCACAGCCCTTTGGGTGTGAAGAGTAGAGAGAAAGAGAGAAGAGAGAGTTGTGATGTTGGTTCCAAATTTGTGTATTAAATACACACATTTGAATTTCAAATTCATTTCAGGTGAATTTGGCTTTTCAAAAGTCAAACCATTAAAAGCCAACAACCACACACATCACTCAATCACATCACTCAATCACAAGTTGTCAAGTCACATCACTCAAAGTGACAAGTGATTTGACGCTTGATGCGACTAGCGATTTGACGCTTGATTTGACTTGCGTGCCGTGCTCGAATTCGAAATACGAATGCGATCGCAAATAATCTCGGGCTCGGGTTCGCTAATTCCAATTAACGAATTTTTCGTTGTGTCGTAATTAAATGATTACGCCTAGCAAAATCACTATTCACGTCGCTAACGAATTAATTCTAAATTAATTCGTTCGTCCGAATTAAAATCTAATTTTCATTTCGCGTCGAAATCTAATTTCGTTTAATATATCGAATATATTAATTTCTCGATTAATTCCAAATTAACTGTTATCTCTCTTTTAATGATATTTTATCCCAGATAAAATATCTCTGCAATTAATCCCAGATTAATTTTCTCTCTCTTCTAATTAATCCCAGATTAATTTAGAGTGCGAGTCATACGTCATCGGTGAATCTTTGGGAAGCGACCCATGAGATCCCCGGATATGTTGACAGAAAATTCGGTCGTCGGACTATCCGAACACGTAAGTACCTCATAATACATTTATACTGATTTACAAGACAAGGTTGGCCTCTAGCAAAGCACCATGCCTACCCAATTCTCCGGAAATATCCTTACAGGAATAAAGGATCTATATCAGGCGTAGTATACGTAGTATTGCATATTTTTGTCCAGTATCGGATGATCACGTGCTAGGACTGGGGCTGGAATTGTGTCTGCCCCGTACGAAGCACATGTCGGATGTCTGGTAACTAGTCTCTATAATCGGATAAACATGACCTTGTCATTTTATCCCGATGACTGTAGTACTTAAGAGTACTAGTACCGTATCCTACGTGACCATTATCTCCATATGACTGGAGTGACACTCCTGTCTTGACATCACAACCAACACACTACGATTCTCAATATACCCAGCATTGGCGTACACAGATCCTGTTAAAGCCCTGGACGACCGCAATCAAAGTATATTGATTGTCGCAAGTATTAACGGTGCAAGTCTCAGATTAAGACCAAATACACCTACCTTGATTTCGGACTTCCACAGACACATAGTCATTCTACCAATGGAATTCCGAGGGGGTCTATCCATAGAGAAGCTGTTTCCCGTACCATCGGTAAAACACAACCTCATATTACACTTGCATGAGTATCTTATACCCAAATATATGAGAACTATGCCGTTGTGCCCTCACAACGCGCACAAGTGTAATACTAGTCTTTTACGTATTTATCGATGTCCAATCTCGATAATACTCTGACTATGGATATTTAATGATTTATCCTTTGTGGACTGATACTGTCTCATATCATTCTCCGTCCAGGAACAAATCATAGGGCCTTCTTATCATTTATACATCTAGGTGATCTAATCACAAATGATAAAAGTGCAATCTCCTTTGTCACATAGTTAATTTGTACAACAACACCATGATCTGTACAAATAGTGACGCTATGGGTCATAATTGTCCAACAATCTCCCACTTGGCCTATAGCCAGTCACTCGAGTGCTTGACACCCAAACTATGTACGGTTGGCTCGAACTGCTGAGAAATACTTTCGTCAGCGGATTTGCATGACTATCATCTGATATGATTTATTCGATCATCACATCGCCACGATGTATGATTCAAACGAATCAAATGAATATCGAAGTGTGTATCTGGATCGTTGATGAGACCATTAATTCTTTAGCCTGTGCTAACGCCTAGCTCAGCTGCTAACAGAACTATATCTAATCTAATTAGATTTGTTTATCGACCCAGAAGGCTTCTATTGCCACCTCAGCTGCAGTAATAACCCGCATTTATTGTTTATTCGGTAACAGTATCTTGCTTGGAAGATTTTCAGCTCATTGTTCCGTTATTCAAACTTTATAGTACCGTTTGCGACTTATAGTCGTCTTATCGGTTTAGGAAACTTGCTACATTGATTCTAGTCACTTCAAGTTCTCCTTCTCCATAGATTAAGACAGCATTATTAGTTCTCTAAGATACTAACGGATGTTCTTAACATCAATCCAGTGATTATCACATGGATTGGCCTGTTAGTGACTTCATATGCTTAAAGCATATGAGACACTAGGCAGCGTATATTTTTCAATGTACGATTCCACGGAGAGTTTTCGAAAGCCAAGCTTTCACCGATAGTTATTTAATGGGAATATCATTTCCAAGAAATGACGTATTATCATTATTTTATAGGTCTGCCACTGTCAGTGCGCTTCAACTAACCCTCTTATATACACAAGAATCATTTCGTTTTGAATTAAATCATAAACTATTATGATTACATCAAAACGATAATTCCAAGAACCTATGATTGCTTCAATCGAAACATGGATCGAATAACATGCAAACATTGTTTGCTTGTTATGGTACGAAAAAACCGATAGGATGTTATAAACATCCTCCAAAAGGTTTCCTTTTCAGGAAAGCGATTTTCCCGTTAAGCTGCCACATTTCAAAATGAAATATGCAGCGTAAGCAAGCATTATCCAAATGGATTTACCATGGCAACAAGTAAAAGGTTCGAATCATAATCAACATAATGTTGATAACGATACCTTTCCGCTACAAGCCTAGCTTAGTACGTTGGTATATTGCCATCTATGTATGTCTTCTTAAAGACTTATACAGTACCAGTAGGCACAATGCCTTGCGGTACATCAACTAGTAGCTAAACTTGTTGATTTACATGGAATCCATTTTGGACTCATGACACTTTGTCATAATAGGGAGTGATACCTTGTATCACTTCCACATACGTAGTCAGTTGGTATACCTCAATAAGATAGACATCTTTATGAGGTGAGATCAAAAACCCATACCCAAGGTTGTTTTCTGACTCTCTCCGACTTACGCGGTTCTTGTGTATTTGAAGATTAATAGTATAGTTTCATCCTTGATGAACTATTTATGTTCCATTAAGATTCGGTGCCTGGAATAGTATCACTCCGATTTTCATCGAGTTTTACTATCCTACCACTTACCACTTCATATCGATATTCCTCTTAGGAAAATCGCATGGTGAGCAACAATCTAATTGTTCTCTTGTGAGTTGTATAAGTACAATACTTTGGTATCCCTAGGATAACCTACAATTGTCACTTATCCAATTTAGGTTATAGTTTGGTATCATCCAAACATATGCCTAGCATTCCCAAATTTTCAGGAATGTGAAAAACCAGTTTCTTTCCGATTCATATCTAATATGAAGTCTGTCAAACAGATTTTTATGGAACCTTATTCTAAATAAGTTATGCACTGTTTTTTCGTATCCGTTGAAGGAAATGGTAGCTCAGAGCGACTCATGATTAACTTTATCATGTCCAACAAAATTCAGTTTATCCTGTTCGGACACACCGTCAAATTGACGTGTTCCGGGAGGAGTCCGCATTGAAAGAATACTATACTCTTTCAAGTATACGAGAAAATTATTGCTCAAGTATTTTCCATTACGGTCTTACCATGACAGTTTAATACTATAGCCGATCTGTTTGTCTATTTCGTGTCGAAACTTCAAAAGTTTCTGATTTGTGTTCTTCAAAAGAAACACTTAACCATAATGCGATGCCACATCCGTTAAAGGTCACGAAATATTCATATCCACCTCTAGTCTAGCTAGACAAGGGCCCACTTGCTTCACTATGAACTAGGGCTAACAGGTCGGTGGCATTTACACTTTTACCAAGTAAATAGTGTTTTAGGCACTTTGCCCAATAAACTAGATTCGTAGACTTTATTGATATAAGATCAAATCAGTCCTGGTACCCACTCTTCGAAAGTGTGGATATACGAGTCTTGTTTGATTGTGTCCCTGACAACAATGCCACAATTGAGTTTCTTCTGATCAAATCAGTTTGAGCTATTTGTTTGTCATGTTTATGTTTGAGATTTATCTATATTCAAAATATAAATTCTGTTATTCACATCTAATGTGTTTATCTCAATATCATCTTTATATAATAAAACACTTTAGTGTTCTAGAATATAAAGGTTCAACCGCAGCGGGTTAAACACTGATATAAAGATGATGTTTCTAGTCAAACTAGTCACATTATAACAGTTTCCTAATTTAAGTACACACCCGAAGGTAGTTCCTAAATTTAGGTATCTACGGTTGAAACAACGACTTTTGTCCCGTTTCCAATTCGCAGATAAATCTCAATTGAAGTCAGTATCCTGCTCATAACAGATTTTGAACATCAATATATATATATCACACTAAGTATCTAAAATCTAATTTTAATACTAGTAGTGAATATATTTATGAAAACTATATTTGAAGTCAGAGCCTTGCTCGTCTTCAATTCCTTCATGTCTGCTTTGTCCAAATGGCAGTCACGCTTCCGCGATCCCGTTTGCCACATTTAGGCAGACATTTTGGGATATGTCCTTTATCTTCCAGAAGATTATAATGATTTTGCCTTTGCCATTTCAACACTCCAGAAGCCTTGGGCCAAGCCATGGCCTTCTAGAATATCGAAGTAAGGTGTGCCTTGCGCTACTTGCCTAATTACAAACTTTGACTTTATCATTGAGAATAGTCATTAATTCTCCAAGAATTATTATTGCAATTTTAGTATTTCTAAAATCTAAATATAGATTTATGAAGATCCTTCAATTTCAGTATCATACTTTAAGGATCTAATCCTTAGTTCTGATTCAGAAATTAAGGAGTCTACTGCGGTAAGTATAATGGATTAAGAACTAAAGTTATCATCACATTAATCTTCCAAAGATTATGCTCTACTATTTGCTTAACTCCGAGCTTAGGCATAATATATTATTTTATCAAATAAAGTAACTTATTATTTTCCAGGACCATCCTGAAAATTATTCCCAATTTTGAAAATTAAACCATTTAAATACATTTTCCTTAGGATTATGTATTAAACGTCAATCTTTCAATTTTATCTTGATTCTAATAGTCCAACTATTTAATCAACGATTTAGGTACTATTTATTATAATGATTACAATAGTCCAAATATTTAATCAACTATAATTTAATAGATTAAAATCAATTATATTGATTACTATAATCCAATTATAAAATCAACTATAAATGAATAGTTTGAATATAGTCCAACTATTTATTAAAACAACGTTTAAATATTAGTCCAACTAACATTTAATTTATTGACGAATTGATATTGTTTGAGCGCGTATGGCGAGTAATTGAACGAGTATTGCAAATTCAATTTTGCCTCCCACTATTTTTCAGCGAGCTCTAACCCTCTGTCGAGCACTCGGGAAACCGTGTTTCCTAGTGGGCTAGGATCCCGTTAAATATCACACAATCTTGACTTTGGCCAACAAATTGTATGATAATTAACTAAGTATTTCTCTAAGATCGATTGGATCCAATCCATTCCATGATCCGGTAGGGGACATCCAAGTCCGAAACATATATCTTATATATGCCAATAAATCCAATGTATTACCTAACCTTTTTCCTCTGAATCAACTAAGCCTGGCTTTGGCACAACAAACTTAATGATCCCAGTTAAGCGCGACCCATTGACCATGGAAAGCTTCGTAATCAATGTCGATAGACAAGAAGTGGTCTTCACTTTCGCCAACAAACCACAACTTGGAAAAGACACCAATATTAAACAAAGCCTTCGTGATTCAAAACACATCCTCGACGGACAAAGGCCTTGACTTTGGCCAACAAGCCAATGCCGTCTCGGATCTTGAGTGAGAATCACTCAATGGAAGGAAAAAACGCTTAATATTTTGCGAGGGTTTTTTCGAGTGCAAATTGGCAACCAATTTATTATCTTTGTTAAGTCTCATCATCATACACCCTTAAACATGCATTCTAAACACATAATAAAGCGCATATAATTAAATAATATGATATGCGGATGGATACTTTACACATTGATCCTAGATCAAATCTCTCACTTCCTCTCTCCCGCTAGCAACATATTTCTTCTACCCGTTACACTACACTTCTAAAGAAACCTCATTTAATTGAGGGGAATAGATGAGAAGAGAATACAAAGAATATGGAGGTATATAGGCTGGACACGCAGGTCCAATTAATAAATCAAATTTATTACAATAATTTCTAAAATTGTCCCACCCATCTAATATCCATCGATATACATTATTCATACATCGCAACCATGTATTCACACAAGCATGTTATCAATCAATCTAATCAAATTAATTAATCTGATAATTAGTTATCATCCAATGTTCAAACAACGATTTGATTTTGCTCGAGTCAAACTCGTTTTGCGAATAAGTACTAAATGTACGATTCTCGAATTAAATTAAAACTACATAATTAAATCAAATTTCAATATGCATTCAATTCTAATTCGCTATTTAATTCCAAATTAAATATTACACTTTATACGAACTATATGACGTAAATTCCAAATTTAATCGTTACGGGTCTCAAAGCCCGATTAACGTCCAACGTCTCCAATGGGCTTTTAATTAATTTCTTGAGGCGTGGACTTTTGGTCAACTCGGGTCAAACCGAATAACCAAAATCCAATCCGGGAATTACCCCATAAGCCCAGAAATCAATTTATGACCATTAGGCCCAATTAAACTTTAAAGGTCCATTAAGTCGCATTTGGGCTTTATGGAAGCGGTTTTGGGCCTAATTGGATCCAACCATTTTTTCTTAAACCCAACTTTGTACAACAAAACCCAATAAGCCCATTTACAACATTAAAGCCCAAATCCAATTTTAAGGCCCAATTTAATTAATAAACATAAAAATCCAATTTCACATTTAATTAACCAAAGTGTATAACATGATTAATTACCCAATTAACATTTCTAAAACATCAATATACACAATTAATCATGCTCATTTCATCATCACATGTCCAACACATTTTGATTAAAATCAAACCCAATCATACATGCCTCAAAGTCTCGGCCAAGGGAGGGGATTTGTGTCCGATTCCAATTCAATCAATTAATTCCACAATCGACATTAAATCACATTCCCGAATGATTATAACTCATCCAATGAATCAAAAATCAAAAAATCCAAGACTAAATAGGGCACTACTCATTCGGCCAAGCCTATCAATTTGGGGAAAAATTGGTCCAATTCAAAATTCATCAAATTGACAATGCATAACACCAGTTTATCATCAATTAAGCATACTCAAACATCCAATTTCATCCAATATGCTCAAATCATTTTTACCCAAATTTTAAGCCTTAAACATTTTCATGCTCAAACCTTCCTCTAGATGCCATTGTTGGTTTCTATTAAGGTCCCAAGATCAATAATAAGCATGAATCAAGTGCGAATACAAATTGAAGAAGTTACGGAATACTCACATCGATCGGTTGAGCGATGGGGAGGCAACAAAATCTGATTTTTCTGTCTTCCTTCACTGCTCGGCAGTGAGCAGTTCACAGCCCTCCATTTTCTATTTTTTTGAGCTCCTCGAACAAGCTCCAAGCTTCGTCGAATGGTTCCCGCTCATGGGTGGACTTCCCTATCACCTTCGCATGTCTCGTAAGTGTGCTAGCACTTGTGATTTTTCCATAAAATCCCACTCTAGTGCTTCCCACTGCTCACGGTTTTTTGTCAAAACCAGTGAAGCTATTTCACAGCCCATTGGGTGTGAAGAGTAGAGAGAAAGAGAGAAGAGAGAGTTTTGTGATGTTGGTTCCAAATTTGTGTATTAAATACACACATTTGAATTTCAAATTCATTTCATGTGAATTTGGCTTTTAAAAGTCAAACCATTAAAAGCCAACAACCACACACATCACTCATCACTCACTCAATCAAAGTTGTCAAGTCACATCACTCAAAGTGACAAGTGATTTGACGCTTGATGCGACTAGCGATTTGACGCTTGATTTGACTTGCGTGCCGTGCTCGAATTCGAAATACGAATGCGCTCGCAAATAATCTCGGGCTCGGGTTCGCTAATTCCAAATTAACGAATTTTTCGTTGTGTCGTAATTAAATGATTACGCCTAGCAAAATCACTATTCACATCGCTAACGAATTAATTCTAAATTAATTCGTTCGTCCGAATTAAAATCTAATTTTAATTTCGCGTCGAAATCTAATTTCGTTTAATATATCGAATATATTAATTTCTCGATTAATTCCAAATTAATTTAGAGTGCGAGTCATACGTCATCGGTGAATCTTTGGGAAGCGACCCATGAGATCCCCGGATATGTTGGCAGTAAATTCGGTCGTCAGACTATCCGAACACGAAGTACCCAACCACCGCGATCCTCGTACTATGTTATATACCGATTTACAAGACAAGGTTGGCCTTTAGCAAAGTGCCATGCCTACCCAATTCTCCGGAAATATCCTTACAGGAATAAAACATCTATATCAGGCGTAGTATACGTAGTATTGCGTATTTTTGTCCAGCATCGGATTATCACGTGCTAGGCCTGGGGCTGGAATTGTGTCTGCCCTGTACGAAGCACATGTTGGATGTCTGGTAACTAGTCTCTATAATCGGATAAACATGACCTTGTTATTTTATCCCGATGACTGCAGTACTTAAGAGTACTAGTATCGTATCCTACGTGACCATCATCTCCATATGACTGGAGTGACACTTCCGTCTTGACATCACACACCCACCACACTACGATTCTCAATATACCCAGAATTGGCGTACACAGAACCTGTTAAAGCCCTGGACGACTGCAACCAAAGTATATTGATTGTCGCAAGTATTAGCGGTGCAAGTCTCAGGTTAAGACCAAATACACCTACCCTGATTTCGGACTTCCATAGACACATAGTCATACTACCAATGGAATTCCGAGGGGGTCTATCCAGAGCGAAGCTGTTTCCCGTACCATCGGTAAAAAAAACGACCTCCTATTACACTTGCATGAGTATCATATACCCAAATATATGAGAACTATGTCGTTGTGCCCTCACAACGCGCACAAGTGTAATACTAGTCTTTTACGTATTTATCGATCTCCAATCTCGATAATACTCTGACTAGGGATATTTAATGATTTATCCTTCGTGGACTGATACTGTCTCCTATCATTCTCCATCCAAGAACAAATCATAGGGACCTCCTATCATTTATACATCTAGGTGATCTAATCACAAATGATAAGAGTGCAATCTCCTTTGTCACATAGTTAATTTGTACAACAACACCATGATATGTACAAATAGTGATGCTATGGGTCATAATTGTCCAACATCTTGGTGATCTAATCACAAATGATAAAAGCGCAATTTCCTTTGTCACATAGGTAATTTGTACAACAACACCATGATTTGTACAAATAGTGACGCTATGGGTCATAACTGTCCAACAATCTCCCACTTGGCCTATAGCCAGTCACTCGAGTGTCCTACACCCGAACTATGTACGGTTCGCTCAAATTACTGAGGAAAGACTTCGTTAGCGGATTTGCATGATTATCATCTGATGCGATTTATACGATCATCACACACATCGCCACGATGTATGATCCGAACGGATCTGATGAATTATCGAAGTATATATCTGGATCGTTGATGAGACCATTAATTCTTTAGCGCTGCGCTGTCGCCTAGCTCAGCTGTTAATAGAACTATATCTAATCTAATTAGATTATTATCGACCCAAATGGCTTATATTGCTGCCTCAGCTGCAACAATAACCCGCTTTTGTTGTTTATTCGGTAACAGTATCTTGCTTGGCAGATTTCCAGCTCACTGTTCCGTTATTCAAACTATATAGTACTGTTTTACGACTTATAGTCGTTTTATCGGTTTGGAAACTTACAGCAGTGAACCTAGTCACTTCAAGTTCTCATTCTCCATAGTATAAAACATCATCCTTAGTTCCTCTAAGATATTAAAGGATGTTCTTAACATCAATCCAATGACTATCACTTGGGTTGGCCTGATTGTGACTCCATATGCTCAAAGCGTATGAGACACCAGGTCGCGTACATTTATTCAATGTACGATTTCTCGAAGAGTACTAACAACTTTTAGATCTATCCCAGTAGATCTTTATTCCTAGAATAAAGGTTGTTTCTCCCAAGAATTCTTCGGAGAATTTTATTATGAAAGCCAAGCTTTCACCGATTCTTATTTGGGAAATTTCATTTCCAAGAAATGACATATTATCATTATTTAGGACTTCATTGTCAGTGCGTGTCCCCACTAACCTCATTATATACACAAGAATCATTTTCGTTTCGAATTAAATCATACACCATTATGATTACATCAAAACGATAATTCTAAGAACTCAATGCATGCTTCAATCCATACATGGATCGACTAACCTACAAACCTTGTTTGCTAGTTTTGGTACGAGAAAACCGTCAGGATGTTGTAAACATCCTCCAAAAGGTTTCCGTCAAGGAAAGCGGTTTTGGCATTCAGCTGCCATATTTCATGAATGAAACATGCAGCATCAGCAAGCATTATCCAAATGGATTTACCGTGGCAACAGGTAAAAGGTTTCGCCGTAATCGACACAATGTTGATAACGATACCTTTTCGCTACAAGCCTAGCTTAGTACGTTGGTATGTTGCCTTTCATGTATGTCTTCCTTGAAAACTAATATAGTACTAATAGGCACAATGCCTTACGGTACATCAACTAGTGTCTAAACATAGTTGGTATATATGGAATCCATTTCGGACATCATGTCACTTTGCCATAATTGGGAGTCGATACCTTGTATCACTTCCTCATACGTAGTCAGTTCGTATTCCTCAATAAGATTGACATCATTATGAGGTGAGATCAGAAATCCACACCTCCCAGGTTGTTTTCTGACTCTCTCCGACTTACGTGATTCTTGTGTATTCGAAGATTATTGGTATAGTTTCATCCTTGATGAACTATTTGTGTTCCATTAATGAATCAGTGCCTGTAATCGTATTACTCCGATTTTCATCGGGTTTTACTTTCCTCCCACTTACCAATGCATATCGGTATTTGTTGGACAATTATGACCCATAGCGTCACTATTTGTACAGATCATGGTGTTGTTGTACAAATTAACTATGTGACAAAAGAGATTGCACTCTTATCATTTGTGATTAGATCACCAAGATGTATAAATGATAGGAAGTCCTTATGATTTTTTCCTGGATTGAGAATGATATGAGACAGTATCAGTCCACTAAGGATAAATCATTAAATATCCCTAGTCAGAGTATATCGAGATTGGACATCGATAAATGCGTAAAACACTAGTATTACACTTGTGCACGTTGTGAGGGCATAACGACATAGTTCTCAAATATTTGGGTATAGGATACTCATGTAAGTGTAATAGGAGATTGTGTTTTACCGATGGTACGGGAAACAGCTTCGCTCTGGATAGACCCCCTCGAAATTCCATTGGTAGTATCACTAATGTGTCTATGGAAGTCCGAAATCAGGGTAGGTGTATTTGGTCTTAACCTGAGACTTGCACCGCTAATACTTATGACAATCAATATACTTTGGTTTTGGTCGTCTAGGGCTTTAACCGGTTTCTGTGTACGCTTCTTCTGGGTATATCGAGAATCGTAGTGTGTTGGGTGTGATGTCAAGACGGAAGTATCACTCCAGTTATAAGGAGATGATAGTCACGTAGGATACGGTACTGGTTCTCTTAATGCTGCAGCTATCAGGATATTATACTAGGTCATGTATATCCGATTATATAGACTGGTTACCAGACATCCGATATGTGATTCGTACGGGGCAGACACAATTCCAGCCCCATGTCTAGCATGTGAACATCCGATACTAGATCGAAATACGATATACTACGTATACTACACCTGATATAGATCCTTATATTTCTGTAAGGATATTTCCGGAGAATTGGGTAGGCATTGCTCTTTGCTAGAAGCCAACCTTGTCTTGTAAATCGGTATAAACGTAGTACTAGGTACTTACGTGTTCGGATAGTCCGACGACCGAATTTACTGCCAACATATCCGGGGATCTCATGGGTCGCTTCTTGACGATTCACCGATGACGTATGACTAACACTTTTATTAATCTGAGATTAATCAGATGAGAGAGAAAATTAATCTGGGATTAATTGAGGAGATATTTTATCTGGGATAAAATATCAATTAAAGAGAGATAACGATTAATTTGGAATTAATCGATATAAAATAATATATTCAGTATATTATACGAAATTGGATTTCGACGCGGAATTAAAATTAGATTTTAATTCGGGCGAACGAGTTAATTTAGAATTAATTCGTTAGCAATGTGAATAGTGATTTCGCTAGGCATAATCATTTAATTACGTCGCAACGGAAAATTCGTTAATTTGGAATTAGCGAACCCGAGCCCGGAATTGTTTGCGAGCGTATTCGTATTTCGAATTCGAGTACGGCACGCAAGTCAAATCAAGCGTCAAATCATTAGTCGCTTTGAGTGATGTGACAACTTGTCACTTGATTGACATGAGTGATGTGAATAGTTGATGGAAGTGGTTGGAATTAATTGCCTTGACTTTTTGTATTTGATAAATCAACTATTTGATTTTTGGTAATGAAAAATTGTGTATTAGATGAACAAAATCAAGATAAAACAAATATCCATCCATTCTCTCTCTTTGTTCACGTTTTTGGAGCCAAAAACCCTCTCTCTCTCTCTCTCGGCCATTTGGCCATTTTCTTCACTTGTTTTTCTGGGCAGAAACCGAGCGTGAGATGGGAAGCAAAAGTGTGATGATTTTGTGGCAAAATCATCAAGAGCTAGCACTCCGAGAGACATGCGAAGGTGATACGGAAGTCCACCCATGAGCTTGGAATCATTTGACGAAGCTTGGAGCTTGTTCAAGGAGCACCAAAGACCGAATTTGGAGGAGCCACAGCAGCTCACTGCCGAGAGGTCCAAAGGAGGCAGAAAAGTTTTTGTCTTCACTCGCGTCGCTCAACCGATCATTGTGAGTATTCCGCAACTCCCTCGATTTGTATTCGCATTTATTTTCATTACTTGAAATGATCTTGGGAAGCTTAGAAAACTCCAACAATGGTATCAGAGCGATTGAAAAGCATGAAATTTGATTAGGGCTTAAAATTGGTAAAATATTTTTGAGCATGATTTGATTAAATTGGATGTTTGATTATGCTTAAATGTGTTTTAATGAAGTTTCATTTGATCAATTTCAAGAAATTGTGTTTGGAACAAATTTCCCCAATTCTCATGGCTTGGCCGAGAGTTCAAGAGTCCTAATTCTTGGTAATTTTTTGTTTCGTTGATAATTGGATTACTTGAAACAATTGAGAATGTTGATTTAATGTCGATTGTGGAATTAATCGGATTGAAACCGAATCGGACACAAAATCCCCTACAATTGCCGAGAGCCTTAGCATGTATATGGGTTTGATTTTTGATGAAATGTGTTGGACATGTTTTGTTGTAATAGAGCATGATTAATTAGACAAATTTGTGTTTTGGAAATATTGATTTGGGTAATTAACTGTGTTATACAATTTATGTAATTAAATTGTAAAATTGGGTTTTTGTAATTTAATTATATTGGGCCTATTTTGTGAAATTGGGCTTAAGTTTGTAATTGGGCTATGGGCTTGTTGTACTAAGTTGGTTTAGGCAAAATTGGTTGGATCCAATTAGGCCCAAAACCGCTTCCATAAAGCCCAAATGCGACTAATGGACCTTTAAGGTTTAATTGGGCCTAATGGGCCTAAATTGATTTCTTGGCTTATGGGGTTACTCCTTGATTGGACTCTGCGTTATTGGGTTTGACCCAAGTTGACCAAAAGTCCACGCCTTAAGCAATTAATTAAAAGCCCATTGGACTTTAATTAAATTGACGTTGGACGTAATCAGGCTTTGAGACCCGTAACGATAAATTTGGAATTTAAGTCGTAAAGGTTCGTTAAATAAAGTGTGTAATATTTAATTTGGAATTAAATCGTGAATTAGTATTACATACAAATTGAATTGGATTTAATTTTGTAGTTTAATAATTCGGGAATTCGTACTTTGAGTACTTATTCGCAAAACGAGTTTGACTCGCACAAAATCAATCGTTGTTTGAACATTGGATGGTCATTAATTATCAGATTAATTAAATGGATTAGATTGATTGATAACATGCTTGTGTGAATACATGGTTGCGATGCATGAATAATGTATATCAGATGGATATTAGATGGGTGGGCAATTTTAGAATTATTGTAATAAATTGGAATTATTAATTGGACCTGCGTGTCTAGCCTTATTACCTCCTTATTCTTTGTATTCTCTTCTCACATATTCCCCTCATGTAAATGATGTTTCTTTAGAAGTGTAGTGTAACGGGTAAAAAGTAATACATTGTGCTAGCGGGGGAGAGAGAAATGGAGAGATTTGATTTATGATCAATGTGTAAGTATCCATCCGCATATCATTATTATTTTATTATACACGCTTTATTATGTATTTAGAATGCATGTTTAAGGGTGTTATGATGATGAGACCTTAACAAAGATAATAAATTGGTTGCCAATTTTCACTCGAAAAACCCTCGTAAAATATTAAGCGTTTTTCCTTCCATTGAGTGATTCTTACTCAAGATCCAAGACTGGCATTGGCTTGTTGGCCAAAGTCAAGGCCTTTGTCCGTCGCGGACGTGTTTGAATCACGAAGGCTTTGTTCCATATCGGTTGTCTTGTCCAAGTTGTGGTTTGTTGGCCAAAGTCAAGAACACTTCTTGTCCATCGACATGATTACGAAGCTTTCCATGGTCAATGGGTCGCGCTGACTGGGATCACTAAGTTTTTTTGGCCAAAGGCAAGGCTTAGTTGATTCAGAGGAAAAAGGTTAGGTAATATATTGGATATATGGGCATATATAAGATATATGTTTCAGACTTGGATTCCCCTATTGGATCTAGGAATTGGATTGGATCAATCGATCTTAGAGATCTACCTAGTTAACTATCATACAATTGTTGGCCAAAGTCAAGATTGTGTGATATTTAACGGGATCCTAGCCCGCTAGGAAACACGGTTTCCCGAGTACTCGACAGAGGGTTAGAGGCTCGCCGAAAAATAGTGGAGGCAAGAATTAAATTTGCAATATTCGTTTACATTACTTGCCATACGCGCTCATTCAAATATCATTCGTCAAATTAATTAAATGTTAGTTGGACTAATATTTAAATCGTTGTTTTGATTAAATAGTTGGACTATTAAAATCAAGATAAAATTGAAAGATTGACATTTAAAACATAATCTTAGGGAAAATGTATTTAAATGGTTTAATTTTCAAATTGGGAATAAAATTTCAGGATGGTCCTGGAAACTAATAAGTTACATTATTTGATAAAATAACATATTAGGCCTAAAGCCCGGACTTAAGCAAATAGTAGAGCATGATCTTTGAAAGATTCATGTGATGATAACTTTAGTGCTTAATCCATTAAACTTGTCAAATAAACTCCTTAATTTCTTTGTCAGAACTAAGGGTTAGATCCTTAAAGTATGATATTGAAATTGAAGGATCTTCATAAATCTATACTTAGATTTTAGAAGTACTAAATTGCAATAATAACTCTTGGAGAGTTAATAACTATTCTCAAGGAGACAAAGTCAAAGTTTGCAATTAGGCAAGTAGCGCAAGGCGCACTTTACATCGATATTCTAGAAACCCGAGGCTTGGCCAAAGGCTTCTGGAGTGTTGAAACTTGCAAAGGCAAAATCATTATAATCTTATGGGAAGATAAAGGACATATACCAAAATGTCTGCCTAAATTGTGGCAAACGGGATCGCGGAAGCGTGACTGCTGTTTGGACAAAGCAGCAGATGAAGGAATTGAAATTTTAAATACTTAGTGTGGTAAATATGTTCCTTACTGGTATTAAAATTGGATTTTAAAATACTTAGTGTGGTACATAAATATATACTGGTGTTCAGAATCTGCTTTGAGCAATACTGACTTCCATAGAGATTTATCTGCGAATTGGAAACGAGATGAAAATTGATGTGTTTCAACCGTAGATACCTATTTTGGGAACTACCCTCGGGTTTGTACCTAAATATGGAAACTGTTATAATGTAACTAGTTTGACTAGAAACATTATCTTTATATCAGTGTTTAACCCGCTGCGGGTGAACCTTTATATTCTAGAACACTAAGGTGTTTTATTTTATAAATATGATATTGAGATAAACACATTAGATGTGAATAACAGAATTTATATTTTGAATATAAATAAATCTCAAATGTATTATGATGAGTGGAAAATATATCAATATTTACCGCCCCTTTAACTTAATATTTTGTTTAGTTTCTCGGGTTTGATGAACGTTTTGATGTGTTTTAGTTTATTTTGCAGATAAAATAATATCGGGTCTCAATGAAATCATTTAGGATGAAATATGGGTCAAATAAGGTCAATTATTGGACTTGATATTTTAATTTTGGAGATTGGAAACTTGAAAGGGCGTTTTGACGAAGTGCAGTTTTGGAAATTCCAGTTTTCCACATCTGTCGTATTTTGGGCATAAGTTTTTACTCAGATATGTGATTGAGCTGATTCAAGTTCCAGATTAAAGAAGACCCAAATATCTACAACTTTGAAAGACAAAATAATTTCGAATTCTGAATATTTCATGCCCGAAATTGATGAACCATCCAGAAATGTGTAGTGTGTAATTATTAAAGTCACTTTCAATCATTTTCAAAGCAAAAAAATAAATTAATAAATAAATAATAAAAATTATCAAATCATCACCAAACATGATAAGAGATTAGTGGAGCAATTAATAATGGATTTGGTGGAGCAATTAGTGAGCAATTAGTGGAGCAATTAATAATTGATTTGGTGGATGATTTGATGGAGGCAAATTTTGCCTTTAATACCAAGCCATTTCATTTGTAAAATTCATACTTTCTTCTAAGGAATTCCTTAAGAATACTAAGAAGATTTTATCTTGTTTGTTTATTATAGCTTTTAGTAATTAATTTCCACTTTCGCACTTTCTTTTCTTTACTTTTCAGTTTTTACTTTCCGCAATTTACTTTTACGCACAGTACTTTTCTTTCTTTAATTTTCAGTAATGAGGATGTAACTCCCCTTTGCTGGGGTAAAAGGTAAAACTTTTATTACTAATATTTAGATTAATCTCCCTTAATTATAATATATAAACTAGTTAAAACACTGACTTAACGAGGATATCGCCATATTGGTCGGTTGGTAATTATTTAAATTGGTTTTAACCTGACTAAACTGGGATACCGCCTGATTGGTCGGTTGGTAATTAATTATTAATTTGACTTAATCTGGATACCGCCTATATGGCTGGTTGGTAATTATCATGCAAAGTTAATATATTATATTAAGGGAGATATCTAAATAGAAGTAATAAAAGTGGATCCTTTTACCTCAGCATTTTTCTTTTATTGTAATTTTACTTTATTTACTTTTCAGCAATTTACTTTCAGCATTTACTTTTCAGCAATTTATTTTTCAGCTTTTACTTTATGTCTTTTATTTTTAAGTTTTTACTAGCCCTAGTTATGTGTTAGTTATCTGGGGTTGTGATGAATTCTAATATCACCGGTTATAAGGGGTTATTTTATAGTTTGGGTAATTTAAAGGTTTACTTATTAAGTCTTAACTTAATGCTTCTTGTTGTCTGATCACCAATAAGATTGATATGGTAAATCTAAAATGAACTAGACATAGGGATTTTAGGTTTCAGCCTTAGACTTAATAGCCCACGATCTTCCTTGAGGATAGATAACCCTTTAATAGATTCCTTACAGGATAGACATATACCTGTCAGGCGGGGGGGGGTAGCCATAATTGGAACTTAAACTTAATGAATCCAGATAATTTGGTTGACATAGACATATGGTTCAATTGGGTTAAACTGGGTATTGCGTCTGACCATCGACAAAGGCTTTTGCATAATTTAGTGTTCCAGGTTAGTAAACTGATTTATTACACAAACATAAAATAATCACTTCATCTTTTAAAAAGATATTAGAATGATTCACAACCCTAGATCTTTGTGTTTTTTTGTTATTTTCCTTAGTATTTCTTTTGTCTTTTTATTTATTTATTTATTTTGTAAAACCACTTTCAACCAATCAAACAATCATCTTATTCATTTAATTAGATATCTGTAAATAAATAGATTCAATAATTAATAACAATAGTAGAATTAAGTCCTTGTGGATCGATATTTTTATACTACTTGAACGATACGTGCGCTTGCGTTATACGTGTGTGTTTACGCCGGTCAAGTTTTTGGCGCCGTTGCTGGGGACTTATATTTCTTGAGTTATTAATTTTGAAGCTATCCAATTTACTTGTATCTAATTTTCTTTATTTTTATCTGTAATTTTTTTTCTTTATTTCAGGTGGTTGAAAAATGGAACATTACTGGGAGATTGAAAGATCAAGAGCTTTACAAGAAGATACACCCCACATCTGGGAGCAACAGTCCGTTTTCTGAGGCCTGTTGTCCAGCCCAACATTATCACTGGATGCCAGAACCAAGCAATGCTACATTTGCTCAACAGAAGAATGAAAGGGTGGGGAGATGTGTAATTTGTGATGGTAACCACCCGAGCGATCAATGTATTACCTTTCAGAGTGGCAGAATTATCAGAATCATTCAAAGTATGAAAAACCATCACATTTTCCATCTTATCCACCATCCATATGCGATTTTCATCAACAACTAGAACCATCAGAGGAAGATCAGTTGTTAAAATGCTCAAAGATATGTTCGAGTTGGATGCAATGCTTGAAACAAGCCAGAATCAATTGGAAAGTATTCAGAGACAATCAGAATTCATTCAGATGATGACAGATCAGATGAGACAATTAACAGAAAACCAGAACTACATACCTCAAGAACCAGTTTCAGATGACACTGATGAAGCCTTCGAGTACCAATCATTCACAATGACACTTCAACAGAGGAGGAGGCTGAGCAGTATCAACAACCAGAGGTATCAGTTCAGGAGCCCGAACTGGCAAAGTCTCGATTGACTTTTATTATTCAGATTCTGACGAGGATGATGAAGCTGATCTATTTGTACCAACTGCACCAACAACGGAGGATCAAACTTTCAATCCTCAAAATGAAGATCTTGGAGCATGTTTTACCATGATGTTTGAAGAAGATCTATCTGAACCATCCATTCCAGTCGTATCAGAGGATGAAAACCTATGTCAGAAAATATTTGCATCCTCAGGTTGACAATTTTGAAGCATGTATTTCACAGATGACAGATGAAGAGCTGAATACAAAAATTTTACAATACATCTGTGAAGAAAAGGTGGAGCAAGAACAGAGCAAATGGAGCAGCAAATGTCTGACCTTAATAAAGATCCAGAGCATTCAGGAGAAACATCGCTGTTTTGGGGAGTACAAATCAAAGATATCACCCAGAAGCTTGACAGAATGGAACTTCCATTCCAAGTCAAGCATCATACAAGACCTCCTGATTTTCTTTCTTTCTTTGCAGGAACCACTGGAGTAACAAGGAGCAAAAGGTGGCACGAGCACTGAATGAGACAAAACTCTTTTTGCCACTTTACCGTTGGAAGAGACCTTCAAAAGCAACGCTCACGGGATTGTCTTTAATCGGACATCCAAAACGACATTTAAACCTCCTTAACAGATGAATTTCAGTCACGTCTGGCTGAAGACGAAAAATTTAGCGCTAGCATGGAGGCAACCCATGCAATTTTTGTAATTTGTTTTCATATTTTGTGTGAACTTTTTAATTTTGTGTGTTATTTTTGTAGGGAAAGGCACAAACGAAGCATTTTTAGACAGAAGGAATTGTGTTTGGCAATCAAAGATGAGAAATAATTCATAGCGATGGCTGAATAAGGAATGAAATCTTGAGACACATCCTAATGAATTTATACTAAGCGAGTGGCGTATTGCGTACACAATTATGTTGCCTTAATTATTGCTTTGATTCATTTTCTATTGTAATTATCTTTATTTTCGTAGACAGGATCCAGACTTTTTGACCTTTCACGATCTTTTTTGTTGTTTAGCTAACAATCGTCCTTTGGAAGATATAGTGCTATTATTACTCACCCTTTTTCAGGTACTATAAATTCAGCCCGTCATTGCACTTTTGAAGGCATCCAGAGTTGAAAAAGAAATACAAAAAAAAATGGAAGCCACTTCAAGAAGACGAGTTGAAAACATCTGCGTGTTTTGTGGTAGTAGTGTTGGTACTAAGCCACAATACATAGAAGCAGCACGGAATTGGGTCGAGTCTTAGCTGCAAGGAATATGCACTTAATATATGGCGGAGGCAATGTTGGACTTATGGGGATCGTTTCAAAGGCGGTACAGGAAGGGGGCAGTCATGT
>SKCR01010530.1:0-22382 GCA_019454045.1 Zanthoxylum bungeanum | reverse complement strand
TAACTAAGACAAATATATTTAAAGTTAGAGCCACGCCCTTTCTTTAATTCCTTCGTGTCTTCCATATCCAAATGGTAGTCACTATGGGATATGTCAATTATCCTTTTTCAATATTTCACAAACCTTTGGCCAAGCCGTTTCGGAATATCGAAACGATGTGCACCTTGTGCTACATGCCCAATTGCAAACTTTGACTTTATCTTCTCTAGAATAGTCAATTAATTCTCCAAGAATTATTAATTGCAATTTTAATACTTTTAAATCTAAAGATAGATTTATGATAAGTATATTAATTAAGCATTAAAGTCATCATCACATAAATCTTCCAAAGATTTTATGCTCTACTATTTGCTTAATTTTGGGCGTAACGTATAATAAGTTATTTTATCAAATAAAATAACCTATTATTTATTCCCAATTTGAAAATTAAATCATTTAAAAATTTTAAATCCTAGATTATATTTTAAATATCCAACTTTTCAATTTTATCTTGATTACAATAGTCCAACTATTTAATCAACGATTTGTGGTACTTTATATATTATAATGATTATAATAGTCCAACTATATAATCAAATATAATCCAAATTAATTAACCTCAATTACATTGATTACTATAATCCAATTATAAAATCAACTGTAAACTGAAATTAATTAATTCAAATATATTGATTAATATAATCCAATTATATATAATCAAGTATAATACAGTCCAACTGTTTATAAAAACAACAATTTAAATATTAGTCTAACTAACATTTAATCTAATGACGAAATAAATAAAATGAGCGTGTTTAGCGAGTATTCGAACGAATGTTGCAAATTCAATACTTGCCTCCCACTATTTTTCGTCGAGCCTCTAACCCTCTGTCGAGTACTCGGGAAACCGTGTTACCTAGTGGGTTAGGATCCCGTTAAATATCACACAATCTTGACTTTGGCCAACAAATTGTATGATAATTAACTAGGTAGATCTCGAAGATCAATTGGATCTCATCCAACTCCTAGATCCAGTAGGTGGACATCCAAGTCCCAAACATATATCTTATATATGCCTACAATCGAATGTATACCCTAACCTTTTTCCTCTGAATCAACTAGGCCTTGGCTTTGGCACAACAAACCTAATGATCCCAGTCAAGCGCGGACCCATTGACATGGAAGCTTCGTAATCAATGTCAATGGACAAGAAGTGGTCTTGACTTTGGCCAACAAACCACAACTTGGACACGACACCGATATGGAACAAAGCCTCGTGATTAAAACACATCTTTGATGGACAAGGGCTTGACTTTGGCCAACAACCCCTGCCAATCTCGGATCTTGAGTAAGAATCACTCAATGGAAGGAAAAACGCATGATATTTAACGAGGGTTATTCGCGTGCAAATTGGCTACCAATTTAATTATCTTTGTTAAGGTCTCATCATCATACACCCTTAAGCATGCATTCTAAACACATAATAAAGCGAGTATGAAATAAAATAATAATGATATGCGGATGGATATTTTACATTGATCCTAGATCAAATCTCTCACTTTCTCCTCCCGCTAGCACTTGTATTACTTCTACCCGTTACACTACACTTCTAAAGAAACCTCTTTTACATGGAGGGGAATAGGTGAGAAGAGAATACAAAGAAATAGGAGATAAGGCTGGACACGCAGGTCCAATTTAATAAATCAAATTTATTACAATTTCCAAATCGCCCAACCCATCTAATATCCATCCGATATACATTATTCATGCATCACAACCATGTATTCACTCATATAAGCATGCTATCAATCAATCTAATCAAATTAATTAATCTGATAATTATGTGATCATCCAATGTTCAAACAACGATTTGATTTTGTTCGAGTCAAACTCGTTTTTGCGGATAAGTACTTAAAGTACGAATTCCCGAATTAAATTAAACTACACAATTAAATCCAATTCAATTTGTATTTAATTCTAATTCACTATTTAATTCCAACTTAAATATCACACTTTATTAATAAACCTTTTTCGACTTAAATTCCAAATTTAATCGCTACGGGTCTCAAAGCCCGATTAATATCCAATATTAATTTAATTAAAGTCTAATGGGCTTTTAATTAATTTCTTAAGGCGTGGTCTTTTGGTCAACTCGGGTCAAACCCGCAACCAAAGTCCAATCCGGGATTTACCCCATAAGCCTTTAAATTAATTTTGGCCCATTAAATTACAAAGGTCCATTAGATGCATTTGGGCTTTATGGTTAAGGTTTTGGGCCCAATTGGATCCAATCCATTTGCCCCAAACCCACTTGATAAAATCAAGCCCAATAGGCCCAATTACAACATTAGAAGCCCAAATCCAATTTAAGGCCTCAAATAATTAAATTACATAAATCCAATTTAACAATTTAATTACTTAAAGTGCATTACATGATTAATCAACTAAATCAACATTTCCAAAACACTAAATTAGTCCAATTAATCATACTCAATTTCATCATCACATGTCCAACACATTAAGATTAAAATCAAACCATTACATGCTCACTTTGTTCTCGGCAATGAGGTTAATTACATGTCCGATTTGTTTCAATCCAATTAAAAACAATTCGACATTAAATCAATATACCTAATGATTTTCAACACATCCAATGTTTCAAAAAATCAAAATTCACCAAGAACACAAAGGGGCATAACTCTCGGCCAAGATAAGATTTTGGGCAAATTTGTTCCAAACCAAATTTGATCAAATTGATCCAACCAATCATCAATTAAAATACATTCAAGCATACTTAATCATCCAATTTCATAATTGCATGCTCAAATCAATTTTATCCAATTTCAAGTTTCATGACATACTTTCAAAATTGGGGAAATTTGTTCCAAACAATATTTAACCAAATTGATCCAACCAATCATCAATTAAACATGTATTAAGCATACTTAATCATCCAATTTCATAATTGCATGCTCAATTTCATTTTACCCAATTTAAAGTTTCATGACATACTTGGCAATTTGGGGATTTTTTGTCCAATCGAATTCAATCCAATTGATTCCGCAATTGACGTTAAATCATCATCCCGAATGATTTCCAACACTTCCAATTGTCAAAAATCAAAAATCCCAAGACATAAAATCATATCAATTTTCGGCCAAGGTAGCAATTTGGGGAAAAATTGATCCAATCATATTTTCTTCAAATTGACATAATCAATCTTCAATACAACACAATTAAGCATACAAATCCATCCAATTTCATTTATCATGCTCAAATTCAAGTTTGCCCAAATTTTAGCCCTAACATTTTTCATGCTTTTAACCCAAGCTCTTGATGCCATTGTTGGAGTTTCTAGAGGTCCCAAGATCAAAACTCAAGCATGAATCATAAGCGAATACAACGATTTAAGTGCGGAATACTTACATCGAGCGGTGGAGATGCGATTTGGGCAACAAAACGAACTGAAATCTTCACTGGTTTGGGCGTGAGCAGTCCACTGTCACAGCTCATCACTGCAGATTCGGTTTTGTGCTTCTGTTTTGCTCCATTTAGATCAGAAAAATGAGCTCCAAGCTTCATCAAAACGTTCCTTGCCCATGGGTATACTTCCCTTATCACCTTCGCATTGAACCCGGAGTGTGCTAGCACTCTTGTTTTGCCACAAAACACACTTGCTTCCCTCCATTTTCTTTTATCTTGTTCGGCAGTTCACTGCCTTTGCCAAACCAGAAAATGTCGTGAGAGAGGGGAGAAGAAGAAGAGGAGAGAGAGGAGGGAAAGTCAAGAGTTGTGTGTGTACGTATTTTGTGTTATTAAAGTGTATCAAATACACATGAAATGAAAAGCAATTTCATTTCAAACACATTTGGGTTTATCTTTCCCCCACACACAACACCTTTTTTAAAATTCATTATATGCCATCATTACCTCTCTTTGAGAATAGGGACAATGTATCATCCCTCAAAGGTGACTAGATACATCCATCATCTATTCGTGTCAAGTAATGAGATATCGCGATGTGATTTGCGGATTCCACCCGTTTCAAAATACGAATGTGTCCGCAAACACTTTCGGGCCCAAATTCGCTAATTCCGAATTAACTAATTTCCGTCGCGACGAGAATTAAATAATTACGCCCAGTGGAATTATTATTCACGTCGCTAACGAATTAATTCTAAATTAATTCGCTCGCCCGAATTAAAATCTAATTTTATTCCGCGTCGAAATCTAATTTCGTTTAATATATCAAATATATTAATTCCTCGATTAATTCCAAATCAATGTTTCTCTCTCTTCAATTGATATTTTATCCTAGATAAAATGTCTCCGAAATTAATCCCAGATTAATTCTCTCTCTCATCATATTAATCCCAGATTAATATAAGTGCGAGTCATACGTCATCGGTGAATCTTTGGGAAGCGACCCATGAGATCCCCGGATATGTTGGCAGTAAATACGGTCGTCGGTGTACCCGAATCACGTACGTACCAAGTACTACGTTCTACCGATTTACGAGACAAGGTCGACTCCTAGCAAAGCACCAAGTCTTCCCAATTCTCCGGATATATTCTCATAAGAATATTAAGATCTGTATCAAGCGTAGTATACCGTAGTATTGTGTATATCGGCCCAGTATCGGATAATCACGTGCTAGGGCTGGGGCTGGATAAGTGTCTGCCCCGTCCGAAACACATGTCGGATGTCTGGTAACATAGTCTCTATAATCGGATATACATGACCTGGTCACAATATCCCGATTGGTTGCGCAACACTCAAGAGCACTAGTACCGTATCCTGCGTGACATCATCTCCAAATGACTGAAGTGATACTTCCATCTTGACATCACACCCAATACACTACGACTCTCTGATAAACCCAGAAGTGGTGTACACAGAACCGGTTAAAGCCCCCTACCACCAAGACCAAAGTTTATCGATTATCGTAAGTATTAGCGATGCAAGTCTCAGGTTAAGACTATACACACCTACCTCGATTTCGGCCTCCCATAGACACATAGTCATAATACCAATGGATTCCGAGGGGTCTATCCAGAGCGAAGCTGTTTCCCGTACCATCGGTGAAACACGACCTCCTATCGCACTTGCATAAGTATCCAATACTTATATATGAGAACTATGCCGTTGTGCCCTCACAAACGCGCACAAGTGCAATACTAGCCTATTCCGCATTATCGATGTCCAGTCTCGATAATACTACGGCTAGGGATATTCAATGATTAAACCTTCGGGGACTGATACTGTCTCATATCATTCTCAGTCCAGGTACTAATCATAGGGACCTCTCTTCATTTATATATCTATGGTGATCTAATCACAAATGATGAGAGTGCAATTTCTTTGTCACATAGTTAATTTGCTACAACAACACAATGATCTGTGCAAATAGTGACGCTATGGGTCATTTTGTCCAACAATTAGTTCCTGGATTGAGATGATATGAGACAGTATCAGTCCACGAAGGATTAATCATTAAATATCCCTAGCCGTAGTATTATCGAGACTGGACATCGATAATGCGGAATAGGCTAGTATTGCACTTGTGCGCGTTTGTGAGGGCACAACGGCATAGTTCTCATATATATAAGTATTGGATACTTATGCAAGTGCGATAGGAGGTCGTGTTTCACCGATGGTACGGGAAACAGCTTCGCTCTGGATAGACCCCTCGGAATCCCATTGGTATTATGACTATGTGTCTATGGGAGGCCGAAATCAAGGTAGGTGTGTATAGTCTTAACCTGAGACTTACATCGCTAATACTTACGATAATCGATAGACTTTGGTCTTGGTGGTAGGGGACTTTAAACGGGTTCTGAGTACACCACTTCTGGGTTTATCAGAGAGTCGTAGTGTATTGGGTGTGATGTCAAGATGGAAGTGTCACTTCAGTCATTTGGAGATGATGTCACGCAGGATACGGTACTAGTGCTCTTGAGTGTTGCGCAACCAATCGGGATATTGTGACCATGTCATGTATATCCGATTATAAAGACTATGTTACCAGACATCCGATATGTGTTTCGGACGGGGGAGACACTTATCCACCCCCAGCCCTAGCACGTGATTATCCGATACTGGGCCAATATACACAATACTACGGTATACTACACTTGATACAGATCTATATATTCCTGTAAGAATATTTCTGGAGAATTGGGTAGGCATGGCGCTTTGCTAGAAGCCAACCTTGTCTTGTAAATCGATATAAACGTAGTACGAGGTACTTACGTGTTCGGACAGTCCGACGATCGTATTTACTGCCAACATATCCGGAGATCTCATGGGTCGCTTCCTGAAGATTCACCGATGATGTATGACTCGCACTTTGATTAATCTGGGATTAATTAGAAAAGAGAGATAGAATTAATCTGGGATTAATTCGATGAGAGAGAAAATTAATCTGGGATTAATTACGGAGATATTTTATCTCGGATAAAATATCGTTAAAGAGAGAGAACGATTAATTTGGAATTAATCGATAAAATTAATATATTCGATATATTAATCGAAATTGGATTTCGACGCGGAATTAAAATTAGATTTTAATTCGGGCGAACGAATTAATATAGAATTAATTCGTTAGCGACGTGAATAGTGATTTCGCTAGGCGTAATCATTTAATTACGACGTGACGGAAAATTCGTTAATTTGGAATTAGCGAACCCGAGCCCGAGAGTGATTGCGAGCGCATTCGCATTTCGAATTCGAGCGCGGCACGCAAGTCACATCAAGCGTCAAATCGCTAGTCGCATCAATCGTCAAATCAATTGTCACTTTGAGTGATGTGACTTGACAACATGTCACTTTATTAAAGTGATGTGATGTGACTTAAAGTAAAAGTTGAAATGATGAAAGCTTTTTGCTTTTTTTTGACTTTTGTATTTGGTAAATGAAAAGGCTTTTATATTTGATTTTATTTTGGAAATAAAATATAAATATAAGTAAAACAATTTGCCTTCTCTCTCTAATACACATACTGTACACGTTTTGCTTTGGAGCAAAAACGTAACTCTTCCTCTCCCTCTCTTTTCTCTTCTCTTCTTCACGGCATGGTGCCGATTTCTTCTCAATTTTTCTGGTTAGACCGATTTTGAGAAGCAAATGAAGAAGGATGGTGCTAGCACACACACCTTGAGTTGTATATAGGTGATAGGGAAACGAAATCTTTGAGCATGGAAGCTTGAAGCTTGGAGCTTCAATGGAGTCTTGCATGGCCGATTCTTGGAGGTTCAAAGAGGATCAAAACCGCACAGCCCACTGTCAAGGAAAGCCATTGCCGAGCTTGGAGGGAGCTCAAAAACGCACCTTTGTTCTTCATTCATCAAAACCGAATTCAATGTGAGTTGATTCCGCCATCTCCTTTGATGTGTTCATAACATGTGATTTTTATGCATTGTTTGTGATCTTGTGGACTTGATTAAACTCCAACACCTAGCTCATACACAACACACATAAAAATTACAGGAAGAACACACCCAAAAACGGTAAGCAAAAGATAAAGAGGAAAAGGCAGTGAAACCACAAGGAAACAGCAGCAAAACGGACTCAAAACAGTAAGACAACGAACGAGAACAGTGAACCAGTGAACCGGGAGAGTTGCGGAGCATCCACCCTTCCGACGATCGTGTACCGTACATCCGAGAGGTGATTTAAAAGGTTAGACCTGAGGGTACCTTTTCATTAGTTTATATTCATTTTTTTATTATTATTAAATTCTATTCGCATGAGAGTCGTTTATGGATGCATGTTGTGGCTTGAATGAAATGGAAGAGTGTCATCTCTTGTGGTATATAGGATGGAAACCCAGACGTAAATTCCGTAGCCGAATCCGAATGGACGGTAGTGCGGTCTGTACTTGGGATACAACTCCACGTACCACTTGAGTAAACGACACATTCTCTTGTTTTGTGTTGCTTTTATTTATTTATTTTTCGTCACTTAAATTCTGCATGTTGCTCATTTATGCATGACTCAATCGAGCGCATGGGCTTAGTAAGTGGAATGAAAGATCCCCTATATGGAGGGGTTAAAGCCCTTTACTACGATGCTTTGCCGCGCCGGTTGATGTGTGTTCGGTTGGATGCAAGACACGTTCAATCGGACATACTTAGAATAATATGATTGTCTTTATGTTTGTATGCATGATGTGATGTGACGCGCATGGGCTTAGTATGTTGGTCTAAAGGTCCTCTCTTTGAGAGATCAAGTGCCCCAAAAGGCCACCTTTACGACAGTACTTCGCCGCGCCCCTTTATTTTGTTGTTTATATATTGCGTCCCATTTCATGCATCAGGTATGTTCCCGTTCGAACGCGTTTACGAACGCAACTTGAACACGCATGCATTTTTGCCTTATCATGCATCAGGTCTCATTTCCGTTCGAACGCGTTCACGAACGCCATACGAACGTGAGCATTCTATTTCATTTCCGTTCGAACGCGTTCACGAACGCCATACGAACGTGAGCATTCTATTTCATTTCCATTCGAACGCGTTATCAAATGCCATACGAACGCGAGCATTCTGTTTCATTTCCGTTCGAACGCATTAACGAACGCTACTCGAACGTGAGCATTCTGTTTCATTTCCGTTCGAACGCGTTTACGAACGCTACACGAACATGAACACACTGAACTGAGTCTGTCTTATCATATTCATGCATAATTGCCTCTTGGTTGATCTTTCTTGTGTTATATAGCCAACCGTATTATTTGTATTCCTGTATTTATCCATTCTATGTGTTCTTGGGATTGTATTCAAGCATGATTAGGCTGTTAGCATGTTATTTGGTTAATAGGTTCATGAGATAGTACTCAAGCATGATTATGTTGTTCTTAGTTTTCCATATCATAGGATTGAAATATGTTCATGAGATTGCCATGTGATGTTGCATGTTGTGATGAACTCGTTGATGTATGCATATGAATTTAGAAGCATGATATTTTTGGAAATAAATGTTATTCAAGCCTGGTTAAATTATTACATAAATCCTTTTATTACAAGTGACATAAGTAAGGGACCGTTCCGAACCCAATGGTTTGAGGTCTTCCCTTGCGAGGGGTGAGTGCGGCCTTAAATCTCATTTTCCCGGTTCACACCGGGTGGCGACTCCATTATTCTCCGGTTTAGTCCCCCGTGGCTACTCCGTACTCCCGACCGGGCCGCGAGCCCGGGACAGCATGCGTCGCCCCAGGTCCTGTGTTCCCACAGTCTGGCGACTCGACTGGGGATAGAGAATCGGCCACGAAATATTGTCTTGTGATGTTTGGATTTATGTTTTAATTGACCGTGTCTATAGTGGATAAAGTGACGGTTTAATCAAAGGCATTTTGAGGCTAAGTAATGGTTTGGTGTCTTCCTTCATTCACTACCTTTCTAGAAGGAAAAGTTGTGTAGGCACCTAGATAGCCATCTACTCGTAGCCTATTGTGATGGACTAATTTGGAGGACTCGTTGTTTATTCCTGACAACAAGCGATAAGAGCCTAAGAGGCTTGGGTATTTAAGTGAGCCTCGCTCCACCTTCCCTCTGGGGGATCTACAGCGGGAAATCCATTTGACAGTCCGTCACACACCATAGCTCATTGGCACGTACCTTAGTGTATAAAAAAGGGTGCGCCCACTTGGTTGCTCGAACCCTTGAGTGGGGAGACCTAGTTGTGGGCCGTCCTTCGCCGGTGAGAGCCTTTGTCTATACTCTTGCTAACCCACCCATAGACCGGGTTGGCTAAAGTAATAATTATTTCCTTCAGTATGTGCTTGTGGACCATCCTCATTTGGATGCAGTTGGACTATTGTCAGAAATGCGGGCTTGCTAGGCCATTTAAACTGGGGCAAGTTCGTACCTTATGACTATCAGGCCCAAAGCTTCTGAAATGTCGATGGGCCACTTTGTAAAAATTATTATGTCATGTTTGCATCATCTTTCTTCTATGCTTGTGTTTGGGAACATCGTCGTTTGGATCCAGTTGGACCATTTGTCATGGGATATGGGCTTGTTGGGCCATTTAAACTGGGACAAGAATGTATTTCATGACTATTGGGCCAAAGGCTTCTAAATGATTGATGGGCCACTTTGTGATTGTGTTCGGAACGTTACCATTCGGATTTAGTTGGGCTCCTTGCCATGAGATGTGAACTCGTTGGGCCATTTAAACTGGGACGAGTTCACTCCTATGACAGTTGGCCCAAAAACTTCTAAAATGATGATGAGCTGATTTGTGTGAAAATTTTAATGAGTTGATATATTTCTTGTATCGCATGCATATCATGCATCACATGCACCTCATGCATATCATGCATCACATGCACCTCATGCATACATGCACCATGTTAACCCCATTTTTTCCTAAAAGCCATCATAGATACCCGTTGGTTAGGGAAGAGGACAGACTTGTCAAAAGTCCAAGCAGCTACTAAGAGTATGTTGGGGTTATTCGGGTCGGGCGCAGCGGAAGCGCGGGTTTGGGGCGCAAAATGTATTTCAAAACTTTTTAAAATACCGAGTAAATTATTCAATATCTAATATGAATAATCTATTCGTGTTCCACCCATAAACTAAAACATTACTCACATGTAAGATCCGATCAAATGGAGTAATAATCCGACCACAAAAGTGCCGACCACATTATGTCCGACCAGACGAGGACCGACCACAAAAATGCCGACCACATTATGTCCGACCAGACCACAAAAATGCCGACCACATTATGTCCGACCAGCCGAGGACCGACCAGCCGAGGACCGACCAGCCGACCAGCCGAGGACCGACCAGTCGAGGACCGACCACATTCAAACAGACGAATATTTTTCATGCATCATATACAAATCCAAATACTCAACATAAATGAAAAGCCAAAAGGTGGTACAAGGTCAAAAACCTTGAAACCAATACTTAAATCATGTTTCTAAAACACCATTCTTCCATCCAATCAAAGTCTCAACACAATGAAACAACTCAAGATCAAATCTAGGTCATCTAAGAGTGGGTCAACAACTCTAGATTAGCAACTTGGTTTCCAAAACCATAAAAGAAAGTTTATTACTACAATAGTTATACACTTCCTTCATTACACATGCTTCACACTTCATCAAAACTTCCATCAACAAAAACCACAAGGAATAAAGAAAGAAACATCCTAAGAATGAAATATATTAAAGCCTAGAACCTAAGGAACAAATTCCTTACTAATAGCAAGTTCAAGAAACTTACTAAAAATCCAAGCTTTTTGATTTTTGTCTTTCTTTTCTCAAGCTTCCTTTTGTCTTTCTTCAATGGAGTTTTTATGTTTTTTGTAAAGTGTATTAGGTTTATGAAATGAAAAGCAAATGAAAACAATATATACTTGTGAAAGAAAATGCCTTGGCCGAAATTCACAAACATATATCAATAATTTTCATTTCAATTTCATTTCAAAATTATGTTAACAACTTGCATAAATATCTAATAACACTTTAATGATATTTATATAAGTCAACAAAAGCAACTAATACCATTTACTTAATATATCCTAATGTAAGATATTTATATTTTAATTAATTTAATCATTTAACAATTAAACAATCAATTAATTAATCAAATACAAATATATTAAATATATGCATAATATTTACATTAAATATTAAAAACATATATTCATTTAGGATATAAGTCAAATAACTCATTTTGACTATTAATTAATGTGTATTTAAATTAATCAAGTATTAAATGTAAATACACAATAATTAAGCAAATGACTATCTAGTCCTTTAGCATGTATCTTGCGTTTAACCTTTAAACGACTTTATAAATAATCAATATTATTTATTAATGTTGCTCTAGTGCTCTACGAGTATGTTTCATTATTGAGACTCTCTAGATTCAGGTATATCCGTCACGAAATCAAATTTCGTGTCCATAATCTATCCACCCGTAGATTATGACGATCATAGATAATCTCGCTGAACCATACAGGTCGAGGTCATGGCAAATGTATAATTCCTCCGTCACAGGTATCCGGATAAATCCCAGAGATATAGATGTAAACGTCAAATCTCTATCGGGATTATCGAGTCGACTATTCTATTAGCAATCACAAAAAGACTGTTTAGAACTAGCTTCTAAACTTTACCACGGGCCCATGGTTTTATCTGATTGCTAATCATATGGACTACCTATGCTCTGATACACAGAACTGACGGATCCTATCTTGATACACATAGGACACCCTGAGGATCTGTCTACACCCAACGAACAGGCGGAGGTCTAATCTAAATAGATCGGTGACGTGACTGCCGTCTAAGTGTAGAAGATGTCTCATGTGCCCACAATGGCATCTCAAGTCTAAGAATCACAAGTGCTACTCAACCCAAGAAGATTCTTATTGACGCTGGTGTACCATCCATTAAGAATCTTCGGTGAGTCGTTCAGTGTTTATCCGCTATAAACACCTACACGTCTATACTAGTCTCCAAGACTAATGGTTCATTGAGAAACCATTGGAATCATATATTCCAGTATACGACATGTACCGGTCTCAACGGGTTTACTATACTGACCAAGTAGTGTAAACCTTGACCAGGAACAGTCTGAGAATGACAACGTCATGATACTTCTCAATGTCCGTTGCGACGCTTTTGCAACTGTATCATGACTAATCATTCTCGGGTCATTACGCCTTTACCATATAGAAATATAGATTATTATAGAAACTGCATATATTATTCATAACAATAATGTTTTACAGAAGTATTTAACAGAAATACAACCGGGAATTGGCACTCTGAGCACCAACCCCTACAAAATCTCCCATTTGCTCTAGTGCCAATATCGATTGTATCTAATACCCATCGACTCCACGTGTTTATCAAACAACTTCGAATATCCCCTCGCGACACGATCTCTCGAATGATGTGGTACTTGCGTTCGACATGCTTCGACTTCTGATGCGCCCTCGGTTCCTTTGCTTGCGCAATGGCTCCAGTATTATCACAGTATAACGGAATCGCATTCTCGATACTTGGGATAACTCCCAATTCTGTGATAAAGTTCTTTATCCACACAGCCTCTTTTGCAGCTTCAGAAGCTGCAATATATTCCGCCTCAGTGGTGGAATCAGCTGTCGATCCCTGTTTGGAACTCTTCCAACAAACTGCACCTCCGTTAAGGGTAAAGACAAATCCAGATGTAGACTTTCTATCATCGGGATCCGATTGAAAATCGGAGTCTGTATACCCATTAACCTGCAGTTCGTTTCCTCCATAAATAATCAACTTATCCTTAGTACCTTTAAGATACTTTAGGATATGTTTAATGGCCATCCAATGGTCATTACCTGGATTGGACTGATATCGACTAGTTACGCTAACAGCGAAACTGATATCAGGCCTCGTACATAACATGGCATACATTATGCTACCCAAACATGAAGCATAAGGTTGGTTAGACATTCTAACCTTCTCATCTTCTGTTTGTGGACACATCTTCTTGGAAAGATGAATCCCATGTCTGAACGGTATGTTTGCTGTCTTACAGTTACCAAAGCTATACCGTTCCAAGATCTTATCTACGTACGTTGATTGGGATAACCCAATCAGCCTCATTTGTCTATCTCTATAGAGTTTTATCCCTAAGTCATAGGAAGCTTCTCCCAGGTCCTTCATGGAGAAATTCTTACAGAGGTACGCTTTCACGCTTTGCAACATACCTAAATCATTCCCAATGATTAGGATGTCATCAACATATAGGACTAAAAATACGACCATGCTCCCACTGGCCTTCTGATACACACAGGATTCTTCCGAATTCTTGAGAAAACCAGACGATCTAATAATCTCATCGAATCGAAGATTCCAACTTCGTGAAGCTTGTTTAAGTCCATAAATGGACTTCTTAAGCTTACATACCATGCCCGAGGTTTCGCTGGATGTGAAACCTTCCGGCTGTTCCATATAGATTTCTTCATCAAGAAATCCATTTAGAAAAGCCGTTTTGACATCCATTTGCCAAATCTCGTAGTCATGATACGCAGCTATAGAAAGCAAAATCCGGATAGACTTAAGCATTGCTACCGGCGAAAAAGTTTCATCGTAGTCGACGCCAGGTCGCTGCGTGTAACCTTTTGCTACCAGTCGGGCCTTGTAAGTTTCAACCTTACCGTCAGGCCCGCGCTTCCTCTTGTAAACCCATTTACAACCGATAGGAACAATTCCTTCGGGAAGCGGAATCAAGTCCCAAACTTGATTTTCATGCATTGAGTCTATCTCGGATTTCATGGCACTTTGCCATTTCACGGAGTCGATGTCCAACATCGATTCTCTATAGGTGAAAGGATCTGTCTCTTCAACTAAGAGAACATCCAGACTCTTTTCTTGTATCAAATACAAGCGTTCAGGAGGTCTAGATACCCTTTCCGACCTACGGAGTGTGTGTGTTGAAGGTCCTTCATCTACTTGAACTTCAGGTTCCTCCGTTGGTTCGTTGTTTTCAGGTTGGACTTCATCAAGCTCAACCTGTCTATGATCACCACCTTCTGACAAAAATTCTACTTCTAGAAATTTTACGAAGCGAGCTACGAACACATTTCGATGCTCGGTATCATAGAACAGATATCCCCTCGTGTTCGAGGGATATCCAACAAACCTAAACTTTTGCCCTCGAGGCGAAAGCTTACTTTGCTGAGTTACCCTGACATAGGCAGGACAACCCCAAACCTTAATATAATTAAGATTTGGTCTCCTACCGAACCATATCTGATACGGTGTCGTAGGAACAGCCTTTGAAGGAATCTTATTCAAAAGATGTGCGGCTGTTAAGAGACAGTAGCCCCATAAATAATAGGGCAAATCTGTGAAACTCAACATCGATCGGACCATATCCAATAATCCGATTTCTCCTTTCAGATACACCATTGTGCTGTGGTGTACCTGGAGGAGTATATTGAGCAAGAATCCCATTCTCCTTCATATAATCCATGAACTCACCACTCATATATTCACCGCCTCGATCTGATCGAAGGCATTTAATATATTTACCAGTTTGTTTTTCTACTCATTTCGGAACTCTTTGAACTTTTCAAAGGTTTCCGATTTATGTCGCATCAAATACACATAACCGTACCGTGATAAATCATCGGTAAAGGTAACGAAGTACGAATAACCACTGTGAGCAGTGTGACTTAGTGGACCACATACATCAGAATGTACGAGTTCCAGTAAGTTAGTGGCACGGTGTCCAACACCAGAAAATGGGGCTTTGGTCATCTTACCCTGAATACAGGATTCACAAGTTGGATAGGATTCAATGGTAAGATCTGATATCAAACCATTCCTAACCAATTGGGTAAGGCGTTTAACGCCAATGTGACCAAGTCTCATATGCCAAAGTTCAGTATTATTATTATTACAGGTAAACTACGTTTATTAACTCCAGTATTTAAATATCTTTTGAAGTTTGCAATGTATAATGACCATGCTGGTTTGGACAACTAAGGATCTGAATATTATTTTTATCATATAAATACAAAGAACTATTCTTAATATTAATACAATAGCCTTCTGTATCTAATACAAAAAGTGATATAATATTAGCGACACATCCCGGTACAAAATGACAGTCATATAACAAAAGTGTCCCATTCGGTAATGAGATCTCGCATACTCCCACTGCAACTGCATCCAAAGAGTCTCCACTCCCGAATCACAACTGCATCTCTCCAGACTTCAGTTTCCTACTTTCCTTCAGCACCTGCAACGAATTACAAATGTGAATGGGACAAGCAGAATCTAAAATCCAGCTGGATGTAACGACTTCACAAGCCAAAGATAAATCAATAACTGGAAAAATAAAAGTACCTGATGTAGAAGCTCTGTCTCTCCTCACTTGGGCAACGTAATCAGGACAGTTCCTTTTCCAGTGCCCAACTTTGCCGCAGTGGTGGCATTTGTCTTCAGAAGCCCTTTTGGGCTTTGCAATCTTCGCCTGTTGTTGAGGACCAAAAGCCTTCTTCTTCTTCTTGCCTTTCTTGTTCTTTCCTTGGACTATCCTTGGGAAGAAGCCGAAAGAGAAGTAGTTCTAGGAGGGCGAGTCGGTACTCCCTTCTTAAGGTCCTCTTCTGCCGTGAGCAACATCCTATGTAGCTCCTGGTAGGTACAGACAGTCCCGTGCATGTTGAAGTACATCACGAACTGGCGAAATGAAGCTGGTAGTGAACCAAGAATGACACTCCTACCGAGAATGTCATTCAGGATGAGATTATGTTGCCTCAACTGATCGATCAAATCGATCATCTGAAGAACATGTGGGCTAACACTCTGCCCCTCATCCAGACGCGCATGGAACAGTTCCATGGCGACCTTGTGAACAATAACCTGTTCCTGGTTCTCGAACAATTGTCTTAATCGCGTTATCATACTATAGGAATCTGATGTTCCATAGTATTGTTGCTTGAGTTTCGGAGAGAGCGAACTAAGGATGTATGATTTAACCCTTAAATCATGATCCTTCCAAGTTTCAAAAACTTGGCGTTCCTCCTCCGAAGCATCCTCGCCCACTGCAAGGGGCAAGGACCCTCAAGAACATAACCCAGCTTCTCGGAATCGAGGACAATCCTCAAATCCAATTCCCAGTCTGCAAAGTTCTCAGCAGCCTTTCAGTTTGTTCGCATCAAGCATACGCGCAAACTGATTTGTGGATTGTGCCGCCATCGCCAATCTATCATATAGATCACGAAAAAACGGTTAGCAGAAATTAAAGCAGTTTCATATAATATCAAAAGCAAAACTAGATCATGGATTTTTAATCTAATATGCCCCTCCCACTAAATCATGCAATACTGTAATCCCAAAACAGAATACAATTATTTAATAATTAAATTAAATACTAATAGTGAAAAGTGGATCCCGTGAATATATTTTGGCTCACAGCAGAGGCACGGTCTCGCCTACGTATATTCATCAGGTAGACAACTCATTTGTCAATCATTCACTAATGACTCCTAAGTACCCGGTCCTGGCCGTTTCTCGTTGTCGCTGCGAAGGCAGGCCCACAAGGAGACGTACCAAGGTTAAACTCGCCAATGATAAACTCAAGTTACTTACGTAATCCTGACAGCTAGGGCACGTTCAGAATTCCGCTTTCGCTTGAATTTATCTAGTATCTGATATACATCCGGTATAAATAAATCTTTATCGGCTACACCCTCACAGCAGAGGCACGGTCTCGGATGTAGTCACAAAGAAGTATTCATAAACCGTATTGACAAGACAGACCATATAACATGCATCAAATACATAATTACATTCAAACCTTATTAATTAGGGATTTTCCGCTAAGTGTCATACACCCTAAATCTAACCAATTTAGATCCTAATAAGCATGCATAAAGTCTAGAAAACATGTTTAAACATTGATTCAATGAAGGCTAATCATATTAGGTGGCCTAGAATCAGACTCGCTCTGATACCATTTTGTTGGGGTTATTCGGGTCGGGCGCAGCGGAAGCGCGGTTTTGGGCGCAAAACGTATTTCAAACTTTTTCAAAATACCGAGTAAATTATTCAATATCTAATATGAATAATCTATTCGTGTTCCACCCATAAACTAAAACATTACTTACTCAATGTATGATCCGATCAATGGAGTAATAATCCGACCACAAAAGTGCCGACCACATTATGTCCGACCAGACGAGGACCGACCACAAAAGTGCCGACCACATTATGTCCGACCAGACCACAAAAATGCCGACCACATTATGTCCGACCAGCCGAGGACCGACCAGCCGAGGACCGACCAGCCGACCAGCCGAGGACCGACCAGCCGAGGACCGACCAGCCGAGGACCGACCAGCCGAGGACCGACCAGCCGAGGACCGACCACATTCAAACAGACGAATATTTTTCATGCATCATATACAAATCCAAATACTCAACATAAATGAAAAGCCAAAAGGTGGTACAAGGTCAAAAACCTTGAAACCAATACTTAAATCATGTTTCTAAAACACCATTCTTCCATCCAATCAAAGTCTCAACACAATGAAACAACTCAAGATCAAATCTAGGTCATCTAAGAGTGGTCAACAACTCTAGATTAGCAACTTGGTTTCCAAAACATAAAAGAAAGTTTATTACTACAATAGTTATACACTTCCTTCATTACACATGCTTCACACACTTCATCAAAACTTCCATCAACAAAAACCACAAGGAATAAAGAAAGAACATCCTAAGAATGAAATATATTAAAGCCTAGAACCTAAGGAACAAATTCCTTACTAATAGCAAGTTCAAGAAACTTACTAAAAATCCAAGCTTTTTGATTTTTGTCTTTCTTTTCTCAAGCTTCCTTTTGTCTTTCTTCAATGGAGTTTTTATGTTTTTTGTAAAGTGTATTAGGTTTATGAAATGAAAAGCAAATGAAAACAATATATACTTGTGAAAGAAAATGCCTTGGCCGAAATTCACAACATATATCAATAATTTTCATTTCAATTTCATTTCAAAATATGTTAACACTTGCATAAATATCTAATAACACTTTAATGATATTTATATAAGTCAACAAAAGCAACTAATACCATTTACTTAATATATCCTAATGTAAGATATTTATATTTTAATTAATTTAATCATTTAACAATTAAACAATCAATTAATTAATCAAATACAAATATATTAAATATATGCATAATATTTACATTAAATATTAAAAACATATATTCATTTAGGATATAAGTCAAATAACTCATTTTGACTATTAATTAATGTGTATTTAAATTAATCAAGTATTAAATGTAAATACACAATAATTAAGCAAATGACTATCTAGTCCTTTAGCATGTATCTTGCGTTTAACCTTTAAACGACTTTATAAATAATCAATATTATTTATTAATGTTGCTCTAGTGCTCTACGAGTATGTTTCATTATTGAGACTCTCTAGATTCAGGTATATCCGTCACGAAATCAAATTTCGTGTCCATAATCTATCCACCCGTAGATTATGACGATCACGGATAATCTCGCTGAACCATACAGGTCGAGGTCATGGCAAATGTATAATTCCTCCGTCACAGGTATCCGGATAAATCCCAGAGAGATAGATGTAAACGTCAAATCTCTATCTGGATTATCCAGTCGACTATTCTATTAGCAATCACAAAAAGACTGTTTAGAACTAGCTTCTAAACTTTACCACGGGCCCATGGTTTTATCTGATTGCTAATCATATGGACTACCTATGCTCTGATACACAGAACTGACGGATCCTATCTTGATACACATAGGACACCCTGAGGATCTGTCTACACCCAACGAACAGGCGGAGGTCTGATCTAAATAGATCGGTGACGTGACTGCCGTCTAAGTGTAGAAGATGTCTCATGTGCCCACAATGGCATCTCAAGTCTAAGAATCACAAGTGCTACTCAACCCAAGAAGATTCTTATTGACGCTGGTGTACCATCCATTAAGAATCTTCGGTGAGTCGTTCAGTGTTTATCCGCTATAAACACCTACACGTCTATACTAGTCTCCAAGACTAATGGTTCATTGAGAAACCATTGGAATCATATATTCCAGTATACGACATGTACCGTCTCAACGGGTTTACATACTGACCAAGTAGTGTAAACCTTGACCAGGAACAGTCTGAGAATGACAACGTCATGATACTTCTCAATGTCCATTGCGACGCTTTTGCACTGTATCATGACTAATCATTCTCGGGTCATTACGCCTTTACCATATAGAAATATAGATTATATTATAGAAACTGCATATATTATTCATAACAATAATGTTTTACAGAAGTATTTAACAGAAATACAACCGGGAATTGGCGCTCTGAGCACCAACCCCTACAGAGTACGCTGGCAGAAGACCTAGCCCAACGGGATAGGAAACCCAATCAGCATGCATGCATACACTAAATATTTTGCATCCCTTTTTGTGTTTGTTTTGTTTTGTAATAACAGGTTTCAAAAGAAAAAAAGAAGCGTCAAAAGACAAACCAATCAGGAACATCGACAGTACTGTATCAGTCCTGGGGGCGAGGCCGTATCAGTATCAGCCTTGGGGCGAGGCCCATATGTTGGACAAAATGATCCATAGCGTCACTATTTGCACAGATCATGTGTGTTGTTGTAGCAAATTAACTATGTGACAAAGAAATTGCACTCTCATCATTTGTGATTAGATCACCATAGATATATAAATGAAGAGAGGTCCCTATGATTAGTACCTGGATTGAGAATGATATGAGACAGTATCAGTCCCCGAAGGTTTAATCATTAAATATCCCTAGCCGGAGTATTATCGAGATGGACATCGATAATGCGGAATAGGCTAGTATTGCACTTGTGGCGTGTTGTGAGGGCCACAACAGCATAGTTCTCATATATATAAGTATTGGATACTTATGCAAGTGCGATAGGAGGTCGTGTTTCACCGATGGTACGGGAAACAGCTTCGCTCTGGATAGACCCCTCAGAATCCCATTGGTATTATGACTATGTGTCTATGGAGGCCGACATCAAGGTAGGTGTGTATGTCTTAAACCTGAGACTTACATCGCTAAACTTACGATAATCGATAGACTTTGGTCTTGGTGGTAGGGGAGTTTAAACGGGTTCTGTGTACACCACTTCTGGGTTTATCAGAGAGTCATAGTGTATTGGGTGTGATGTCAAGACGGAAGTGTCACTTCAGTCATATTGGAGTTGATGTCACGCAGGATACGGTACTAGTGCTCTTGAGTGTTGCGCAACCAATCGGGATATTGTGACCAGGTCATGTATATCCGATTATATAGACTATGTTACCAGACATCCGACATGTGCTTCGGACGGGGCAGACACTTATCCAGCCCCAGCCCTAGCACGTGACTATCCGATACTGGGCCAATATACACAATACTACGGTAAACTACACTTGATACAGATCTATATATTCCTGTAAGAATATTTCTGGAGAATTGGGTAGGCATGGCGCTTTGCTAGAAGCCAACCTTGTCTTGTAAATCGGTACAAACGTAGCACGAGGTACTTACGTGTTCGGATAGTCCGATAACCGTATTTACTGCCAACATATCCGGAGATCTCATGGGTCGCTTCCTGAAGATTCACCGATGACGTATGACTCGCACTTTGATTAATCTGGGATTAATTAGAAGAGAGAGATAGAATTAATCTGGGATTAATTCGATGAGAGAGAAAATTAATCTGGGATTATTTGCGGAGATATTTTATCTGGGATAAAATATTAATTAAAGAGAGAGAACGATTAATTTGGAATTAATCGATAAATTAATATATTCGATATATTAATCGAAATTGGATTTTGACGCGGAATTAAAATTAGATTTTAATTCGGGCGAACGAATTAATTTAGAATTAATTCGTTAGCGACGTGAATAGTGATTTCGCTAGGCGTAATCATTTAATTACGACGCGACGGAAAATTCGTTAATTTGGAATTAGCGAACCCGAGCCCGAGAGTGATTGCGAGCGCATTCGCATTTCGAATTCGAGCGCGGCACGCGAGTCACATCAAGCGTCAAATCGTTTGTCACATCATGCGTCAAATCAATTGTCACTTTGAGTGATGTGACTTGACAACATGTCACTTTATTAAAGTGATGTGATGTGATGTGACTTAAAAGTAAAAAGTAAAGGAGATGGAATATGAAAAGGTTTGGAATATATATATATGTTTTATTTATTTTTTGAAAATAAATGAATAATATATATTACTTTTTCTTTTCCCTTTTTACAATTATTATTATTCGGTCCTCTCTCTCTCCAACATGAAAGGCAAGATACGGTTTTTCATTTTCCCTCTCTTTTCCTCTCATCTTCTTCACGGCTTCACTGCCGATTTTCTTCTTGATTTTTCTGGTTTCACCGAATTTTTGAGAAGCAAATTGAAGAAGACTTAGTGCTAGCACACCATGAGTGATACATAGGTGATAGGGAAGTGTCTTCATGAGCTTGGATTTAATTTTTGAAGCTTGAAGCTTGGAGCTTCAATGGAGTCTTCAATGGCCGAACATGGAGGAGACTTTCACAGCCCCAACCGTGCGTCCACAGCAGTTCACAGGACCAAAACCGAGCAACATGCAGTGCGAAAATGGGTCTTGTTCTTCATTTCATCAAAACCGTTCAATGTGAGTTATGTTTCCGCCTTACTCCTTTGATGTGTTCATACTCGGTTTTTATGCTTGATTTATTGATCTTGGGACTTGATTTAACTCCAACAATGGTATCTTGAGCTATTGATTGCATGAAAACCGAATTAGGGTTCTTGAGCAAATTTGGGGCTTTTTGATTTTAGCTTGATTCTGACAAATTGATTCTTTGAAAATGCTTATAGATTATATTTGATGAATTTGAGTTATATGTA
>SKCR01010529.1:0-21874 GCA_019454045.1 Zanthoxylum bungeanum | reverse complement strand
GCCCCATGGTGAATACTGGTAATCAGTGGCCCCATAAATTGATAACAAAAAGTTTTAAGTCCTCGTGGGATCAATACTTTTTTATACTACTTGAACGATACGTGCGCTTGCGTTATACGTGTGTGATTACGCCGGTCATATCTCAAATCTCTTGGATTGCTATCGCTTGGGGCTGTGGTTCTGTCCGTGGGGTATTGTCTCAGTTTTGATCATGCTCAACATTCGGGCTGACTCTTTTCGATTTTGGCTTGATTGGCTCCTAAAACAATGTGTACTCTGGGACGCCTGATCCGTTCCTTGGAGATGGCTTGACAAAAGAAACCTCCAAAGCGACAAAAAGTTAAGGTCAAGTGAGGCCAATGTTGAAAAAATCGAGCTCACTACCTACATTGCAAATATAACCACACAACATGCCAAAAATGAATAGCCCCAACGCAACTAAAGTGATCCACTCGACAAAGCTCCATCTGCACCTGTCACAAATAGAGTCGCATGGGATCCAAGAGGAACTCGCCAAGATAGTACACGTGAAAGGCGACCGTACACGCATGAAGAGAAGAAGCCTACACACGCGTTCTGATCAGAATTAAGAGACACACAAACCTAAGCTGCCAAAACTACTCCCATACATGGTTATTAGTCCACAAAAAACCCAGACGACTGTAGTTAATATCCCCACCAAATGACAATATTACTGAAATCCAGCCCAGACGACACAATGAACAGACGACAAGTATAAAGGGAATAATATACCTATTTCCTCCATTTGACAAGCTACTGGATAGACCAACACATGACCCAGGACTTAATAATACTGGAAGATCGACTAGCTTACTCAACGAAGCCTTTAGACAACGGGTAATGTCATACTACCAGCACCAAGACCTTCATCTGGTCCAGACAATATAAAACTCCCATTGACACATTTTTAAGACTGGTCACTGAAGAATATACTGGCCTTTATCGGGTCCATGCAGGCTCGGTCGGTTTGGTTCTTCTTTGATACTAAACGAGTGAATGTTATCCTAACATTCATCTGATTCAGTCAACATGGGACATCCCCAAATGACTCATTTCGAGTCAAATAAAGACATGGACTTCCCACAGTCCTAGGACACAATGTCGTATGAAATAACTCATAAACCATCATCTGGTTCAGTCGACAGGGGACATCCCCCTTAGACTCATGTCGAGTCAAGTTGTAGACATGATTGACACATGTCTTATGACTTATAACTTCCTGGTCTCATCAAGTCCAGTCGACCGGGGACATCCCCCACGAACTCATGTCAAGTCAAAGTTGTAGACATGATTGACATATGTCTTATGACTTATAACTTCCAGGTCTCATCAAGTCCAGTCGACCGGGGAAATCCCCCACGAACTCATGTCAAGTCAAAGTTGTAGACATGGATTACACATGTCGTATGACTAATAACTTCTTGGTCTCATCAAGTCCAGTCGATCGGGGACATCCCTCATGGACTCGTATCGAGTCAAGTTGTAGATATGGAACACACATGTCGCGTGACTTATAATCTGACCTTCATCTGGTCCAATTAATTGGGTACTTCCCCAATGAATCTAGCAGAGTCGAGTTCATTATCCCGACCATCATCTGGCTCAGATGACTGGGTACTTCCCCAATGACACTTGTAGAGTCAAGCTCATAACTTGATATTCGTTTGGTCCAATCAATAGGCAGCATCAACGCTCGAGTACACCTACATAATATGGCATCGTCCCAGGTGACACATGCGTCAAGTACTCTCCAAGCCAAGGACTCATTGACTTAGAGAGTAGGAGACAAACTGTACGGGCCAAATTTGGTCCAGGGGCAATTTTGTCCTTTTAATTTAGGCCCAAGCTTCTACCTCAAAAGGAAGCCTCAATGTTTAAAGTGTATAGAGGCCCAGAGATTCACAAGCCCAGGCCCAATGAGATACCACGTGCTCGAAGCATAATCGGGGCTCACCCTACTCCAGTTCACATAACGTCCAGGCTCATAAATTTCATTCACAACCCATCCGTTTCAGCCTACAACGCAGTAATAGCTCCTCATAAGGTCGACTGTTGCCATGATCCAACAGACGATTAATCAAAGGCAATAAAGGCACACGTTACTATAGTATGAATATATAGGGAACAAGGCTCCAAGAGGAAGGGGGATTCAACTTATAGCTCTCATACTCACAGCTTTGGGACTTTCACAAAGGTCACCATACCTGCTATCTACCGCCCTCACGGCACCCTACGAAGCTCAAGGTAGTATCTTACTTTGACCTTCCTCCTACTACTTCCTCAGTTCCTACACTGACTTGAGCGTCGGAGTGCCCCCGGTACCCACCATACCGGTGGGCAGTACTCCCGCTCACTCTACATCTTTGTTTTGCAGGATCGCCAGTGTCCCCTTTCACGAAATCTCAATTGTGGACCTCGGGCGAAAACCAGCGTCCACAGCAGTTACATCTTTTTAAAAGGTAGTAACACTTTAATTTTGTAACATATATTTCAATTATGGAATTGAATACCTAATGCTACAAAATTTATCTATCATTCCTTGTAGTGGTTGAATTCCTCAAGCCATTAGGGGATGGATTTGTTTGTTTGGAAACAAATAAAATCCTTGGCATTAATTTGGAAATTGTGATTTTCAAATTTGTTAATTGCTTATTTAATTTTGTAACATCTTTTCAATAATGGTAATTAAATATTGATGTTGAAAAAATTAAAAGAAACCCTAGCTTGGCCGAATTTGACATAGGTGGGAGGGAATGGGTTGATTTTGTTTTAGGAAACAAATTACCCTAAGTATAAAAAGAAAAATATAATTTTTCTTTGAAAGAACTCTCATTCTAAAAACCCTAGCCACCTTCTTCTTCTTCTGCATTCTCTCAAAAGTTGAGAAAAATATTGAAGAACAAAAAAAAGAAAAATATTATTAGTGTGTGATTAAATCTCTAAAAGGTTTAGAGATTTGTTTGTGTGTGTAGCCCACACTAATTTCCATGGTAACGAGATATAGCTCGGAAGACCTTGTGGTGACGAACAAATCATCTTATCCTTCACTCTTATAAGTCACGGCATTGAGGAACAATAATACCTCTTTGCCGCACTTCACTTGTTACAATCGGGGCTCGATTTGTTTTGTTTTAATTCGGGTTTTTTTGGGGAAACACCTTGGGGATATTTTGGGGCTGAGTTGGGACTGTTTTTGAGTGATAAAATCAGACCTTAAATACTCTAGCAGTTCACGCCAATAGTGGACCGGTTTGTGTGTAGTTCGGTTGTGTAACGGGTGCAAAACAGTCCAATAATTCACTACAGTTCGGGGGCTGTTCGGGGACTATTTTGGGCGCATTCTGGGGCTGAGATCTTGTCCGAAACAGAAGCAAAACTTCAGTATATGTGCTGGTTCCATTCGGCTTTAAGGAAGGGAAAGCAGAAAAAAAATTCAAGGTCGATCCGTGTGCCTAATCGCTTCCGCTGCGCGAGGAAAGCGTTTCCTACAATTGGCATCTAGAGCGAGGTTGAAAAGTGTTCTTAATCCTTTCCTTTTTCATTTAAAGTTTCTGTTTTTAATATATTTATATGAGTTATAAATATTATATGCATGTTTAGATGAGTGGGCACATTGTGATATTCATATGATGAATGTTTTTGTTATTTCATGTGATGAATGGATTTTGCATTGGTCGTAATTTTTTTTTGCTCTTATTTTTGTAGTTGGTTTTGTTTTTGGGATGTAAGGCCATAAGGTCATTGTTTACATTTGTTGTAATTTTATTTTTCAATGTAAAATTTCAATCTTTGTAATTTGAAGCACCGAAGTCGCAAAAGGAGCCAACACCACTTTGGAGCGGGATTTGAAGACCAAGGAATGCCTTGGTAAATCTTTTATACTTATTAGATTAGTATAGGAAAAATAAGAGCCCGGTCAATGCAAAATATTTTTTTATGTTATATGTATGTTTATTTCGAATTGTTTGAATAACATGCCATATAGCTTAGAGTGCCCACTCTTGCATTTTACATGTCATAACATGCATAGATGCATTATCATTATACACATAATAAATTATGATTTCTATGATATGCATAGAAATCAATTAATTGGATTATTTGGATTTATGGTTTAAAATTTGAATTCTAATATATTGGGCTTAATTGGTGCATAATAAATTCCATTGGTATATAGGATGGAAACCCGGATATAAATTCCATAGCTGAATCCGAATGGACGGTAATATGGTCTGCACTCGGGATACAATTCCACGTACCATTGGATTTTATAACGCACTAAGATTTATTAAAATGTTTAATTAAAATTTTGACCTTTTAGAATTCCATAATTTTTTAAACTTATTAGTGTCTAGTATTTTAAGAGTTACAATATAATAGCTCATTAATACCACTCTAATTAAATTAGTTTAATTGAGTAAAACTATTAGTAGAGACTAATGAAATGTTAGTGATACAATTTTAATGGTTAAAATTGATTAGCTCACTTATAACAAACTAGTGTAAATAAAAATTATGATTTAGCCACCATAACTTTATCCACACTAGTTAAAATAAAATATTAGATATTTTAGGTAGAAACCTTAATATTTAAAATAGTGAGTGGGAGAGGGATATACGACAGTATATCCCGCGATCTCCGTTGTTAGTCCAAAAACGTGAGATTCAAAAGGCGCCTCGAGACGGTTTTGTTTTCATCCCCCTACGGATGGTGTCCATTTTGGGTCAATCAGGTTTGGGTTTCGAGAGGATAGAGATTCAAGATGTATCTTGTGAACTGACCTACCCTACGGCGGCACTTCACTCGTTAAGTCAAAGAATCCCGAAACGGCGGGTTACACTCATAAAGGAATAATTAACTGTTAATAAAATTCATTGATCAAATAAAACAGTAGTTGTTTAATATAGGAATAAGAGTTATTCCCGCATATATTAAAATGATTGAGATTGTCTCGATCTATCATGCGAGTACTTGACCTACCATACGGCGGCACTTACTTATGGGATGATAGATTTACGTGGCATAGTAATTCTCTTAGGTTTCTAATTCATTATTCATGGTTCATGCATCATGTTTAATTTTATGCTAAAATTATTTGATGATTTTAATATGCGATGAAAGATTGTTAAATGCATGTTTATTTTATATTTCAGCCATGGTTTCTCCAATTATTTCCATACTCTCAAACGACAACTAACGGGAGAAAATTATGTTAAGTGGAAAAGTAACATGAACGCTATCCTGGTCTGTGAAGACCTAAAATTTATCCTGACGGAGGAGAGTCCTCTTGAGCCGGCCAGAAATGCTGACCAAGCTGTGCGCGATACCTACCAGAAATGGGTCGCAGCAAATGAGAAAGCCTGCTGCTACTTGCTAGCAGGGATGTCTGAAGTTCTTGTTGTAAAGCATGAACCTATGGCTCTAGCATCTCAGATGATGGAGTCATTGCAGGGCATGTTTTGGGCAGCCTTCGGAGCGTCAACGCCATGAGACCATGGTCTCAACGATGAATGTTAGGATGAAGGATGGGACATCAGTCCGAGAGCACGTCTTGAGGATGATGACCTATCTCAACACTGCTAAAACCCATGGAGCTCGTATTGACGAGCGTAGCCAGGTAACCATGATTATGGAAACTCTTCCGAAGAGTTTCCTGCAGTTTAAAAGCAACTATGTTATGAACAAGTTGACTTTTACTTTGACCCAACTGCTTAATGAGCTCACCCATTACGAGTCCATGCTTGTGGATCCTCGTAAGTCCAGTGCAGAGGCAAATGTTGCCGAGTCTTCTAAATCTGCAAAGATGAAGAAGAAAAGCATTGGGAAGGCTAAAGGAAAGACCATGAAGAAGAAGAAAAACAAGAAAAGCTCCAAGGATGCCAAGCCCAAAGGAAAATGTTTCCACTGCAACAAAAATGGGCATTGGAAAAGGAATTGTCCTAAATACCTTGCTGAGCTAAAGGAGAAAAAGGAAACAGTTAAATATGATTTACTCGTTATTGAATCTCTATTAGTGGAGGATGATAAATCCACTTGGATTGTTGATTCTGGAGCCACTAACCATGTTTGTTCTTCTTTGCAGCTACTTGATTCATGGAGGGACCTTGGTGAAGGTGATTACACCATGAGGGTCAGGACAGGGGATGTCGTTTTAGAAAGAGCAGTGGGAGTTTCCAGTTTAAATTTTATTAATAATAGTTATTTAAATTTGAACAGTGTGTTATTCATTCCTGGTTTTCGCATGAATTTGATTTCTGTTTCTAAACTTTTGGATGATGGTTATTCAGTTTCTTTTAATAGCAATTTAGTTATTATTGGTAGAAATGGATTAACTATATGCACAAGAAACTCATAAAATAACTTTTGTGTTAAGACCATTAACACATAGGTCACTGTTCAACGCTAAAAATATTTAAGGTTGAGAAACCTAAAACTAAACGACCAAAGATTTCTCATGATGACACATATCTATGGCATCTTAGACTTGGTCACATCAACCTTGACCGTATAAATAGATTGGTAAGAACGGAGCCTTAAACCAGTTAAAGCTCGGACTCTACCAGTTTGTGAATCTTGTTTAGAAGGTAAAATGACTAAGAGACATTTTACTGGAAAAGGTATAAGAGCCAATCAACCACTTGAGCTAATACATTCGGACGTTTGTGGACCGATGAATGTAAAAGCCCGAGGTGGTTATGAATACTTTGTCACATTCATTGACGATTATTCAAGATATGGGTATGTTTACCTAATGCATCACAAATAAGATACCTTTGAAAAGTTCAAAGAGTATCGTGCTGAGGTTGAGAACCAATTAGGTAAGACAATCAAAACTCTGCGATCAGATCGTGGAGAGGAATACCTCGACAGAGACTTCGAGGAATTCTTAGTTGAGCATGGGATAGTATCCCAGCTCACAGCACCTGGAACACCACAGCAAAATGGTGTTGCAGAAAGGAGAAATCGAACCCTACTAGACATGATGAGATCTATGTTTAGTTATAGCTCACTACCTAGTTCGTTCTGGGGATATGCACTGCAAACTGCAATGCATGTCCTTAATGTAGTTCCATTAAGTTTGTTCCTAAGACTCCATTAGAGTTGTGGAATGGTCGTAAAACTAGTTTACGACATTTCCGCATATGGGGGTGTCCAGCACATGTACTGAAGAATAGACTACAAAGTTGGAGCCATGTTCTAAGGTGTGCTTATTTGTAGGTTATCCTAAAGAAACTAGGGGTGGATTCTTCTACAGTCCTGATGATAACAAAATGTTTGTATCGACAAATGCTACGTTTCTAGAGGAGGACTATATGAGGGAGTTCAAACCTCGAAGTAAAGTGTTGCTCGAGGAGTTACTTGCTGGTTCGACCAGCACGCCATCATCAATGAAAGTTGACAAATACATAGCACCTTCGACATCTGATAGTCAGATGCAAGCTCGTCAGAATGATCTACCGCCTAGACGCATTGGGAGGGTTGTACGACAATCTATCGCTACTTAGGGTTTGAGAGGCACAAGTTGTCGCATCCATCCAGCGATGGCATAGATGATCCATTGACCTACAGTAGTGCAATGGATGATTCTGACAAAGAGGAATGGCTCAAATTCATGAACCTAGAGATGGAGTCCATGCACTCCAACTCGGTCTGGGAACTTGTAGACCAACCTGATGGGGTGAAACCTATAGGTTGCAAGTGGATCTACAAAAGGAATAGGGGATCAGATGGGAAGGTACAGACCTTCAAGGCTAGACTATTGGCCAAGGGTTATACCCAGAAAGAGGGAGTTGACTATGAGGAAACTTTCTCGCCAGTAGCCATGTTGAAATCCATCTGCACTCTTCTATCCATTGCCGCATATTATGACTATGAAATTTGGCAAATGGATGTCAAGACTGCATTCTTGAATGTCAATCTTGATGAAAGTATCTATATGATACAACCAGAGGGGTTCATCGCCCAAGGTCAAGAGCAAAAGGTTTGCAAGCTGCAAAGGTCCATTTATGGACTCAAGCAGACATCTCGATCTTGGAATATAAGATTTGATGCCACGATCAAATCTTATGACTTTGAGCAGAATGTTGATGAGCCTTGTGTATACAAGCGCGTCATTGACGGGAAGATGGTTTTTCTTGTTTTAACGTCGATGATATTTTACTCATTGGGAATGATGTAAAGATATTATCAGACGTGAAAACCTGGCTAGCTAATCAATTCCAAATGAAAGATTTGGGAGAGGCCAGTATATTTCTTGGGATTCAGATACTTCGAATCGCAAGAAACGACTGTTAGCTATGTCTCATCATCCTATATTGACAAGATCCTTGTGCTATTTGGGATGCAGAATTCCAAGAAAGGCAACCTGCCTTATCGGTATGGAATTCATTTGTCAAAGGAACAATCTCCTAAGACACCTCAAGATGTTAAGGAAATGAGACATATCTCATACGCCTCAGCAGTTGGTAGTCTCATGTATGTTATGTTATGCACGAGACCAGACATCTGTTTTGCAGTGGGAGTAGTCAGTAGGTTTCAGTCAAACCCAAGATTGGATCACTGGGTGGTTGTGAAACACATTCTCAAGTATCTTAAGAGAACTAGAGATTATATGCTTGTGTATTCCGGTGAGGATATGATCCTAAGGGGATATACAGACTCTGATTTTTAGACAGATGTCGATTCTAGGAAATCTACATCTGGATCAGTGTTCACCCTATATGGTGGGGCCATAGTATGGCAGAGTATAAAGCAATCTTGTATTGCTGACTCCACCATTGAGGCTGAATATGTAGCAGCTTGTGAAGCAGCTAAGGAAGCAGTCTGGCTCCGTAAATTCTTAGGAGATCTGGAAGTTGTTCCATATATGGATAGACCACTCACACTCTATTGCGATAATAGTGGTGCGGTGGAAAACTCCAAAGAACCAAGAAGCCACAATAGGGGAAAGCATATAGCAAGGAAATATCATCTCATTAGGGAGATAATGCAGAGAGGGGACGTTATTGTCACAAAGATTGCATATGTAGATAACCTGGCTTATCCGTTTACAAAGAACTTGCCGACTAAAGTTTTTGATGGTCACCTAGATGGTCTGGGATTACGAGACATGTCCCATTTACTCTAGTGCAAGTGGGAGATTGTTGGAATGTATGCCCTAGAGCTACATATGATGTAAACAGTTTTATGTGTTTTGAAATAAAATAATGCATTATTCATTTATCAAATTATTTGTTTAATTTTCGCATATTATATATCATCTTAAATACCCTATAGATTGCTTATGTGCCTTCAGACTTAATGTATGAGTATCATACACAAGAGGATTTAAGTCTGAAGTTAGTAATCTTAAATAGTCCATAGAGAGCAAACAAAGCAGGTACTTGTTTGTGGTTTATCTATAGCTGCGGTCCATTCTATATTTGTATGGCGATCTTGATCCGGATCGTCCATGTAGAGTCATGAGAATGGAGGCAACCTTGTATGATGCGATCATATAGGACTGGACCCAGATGGAAATGACATTCTTATAATATCTGTTAGACTAAGAAAGTCATTTCGATCTACTAGATGGTCATATATAGATTGATCTTAATCCTGAGTGTACTACAAACTTCTGCATGACAGGCTATATCATTTGATTTACAAAGGTGAGGTGGGTGTAGCAGTCCCGACTAGACCCGGCCGGCGGTTCGGAACCGAACCGAACCGGCCGGTTTCCGGTTCCGCAAGTGTGGAACCGGAACCTTGAACCGAACCGGAACCGACCGGTTCGGTTCGGTTCCAAGACTTTTTTTAAAAAAAAATTTGAAAATTAATTAAAATAAATGAGATTTATTTTATAAATAAAAAAAATTACTACATTGAAGAGCTTGAGCTTAAATTTTTAAAAATTTAAGTTGCCTACGTATCCCCCAAGGGTGAGAGGAATCAAAGCTCACGTAGTTCCATTACAATTTTAAGACATATCCCCTTTGTAAATTATAATTTTACAATTTTCAATCATCATTATCAGTTGATCATTCGGCTCCGGTTCCGCTTGCACTTGTTGCAGAAGCATTATCGAACAAATCTTCAAAATCATCAGGGGCATCTTCTTGTTGTCTCAGATCAGCTCGAGTCCAATCATCCACACAAGCTGTTGCTTCTAGAGTGCTTGGATGTAATGAAGATCGTCTAGCTTCCAATATATTACCTCCCAAGCTGAAGGCTTGCTCAACCGCAACGGTGGAAATAGGTGCTGTCAATATCTCTTTAGCAATAATAGAAAAACATGATATATATTTTGATGCCGGTTCCACCATTCAAGGATTTTAAAATTTTTACTACATAAACTTTCATTAGAAAACTCAAAATTTGTAGATAAATAATTATCTAATTCAGGGTTATTAGTTGTCGTATCCCTAGTTTTTTTATTTCGTTGCAATAACCAACGATCCCCTGCGCTAAGTCTTGTTTGAATTATCGGTTCGCTACTACTAGATTGACATAATGTTCCTAAGTTATATCTTACAATATAATCATTAAATAAAATAATTAAATCACTTCTTAATTTCGTCATTATGCTCGTAATATCAATTTCATCTAATATTCCTAAATAACCATAGTAAGTTTGTAAATCATCATTCAAACATTCTAATTTAAATCTAGGATCAAAAACAGCAGCAAAATAAGAAAATTGAATAATGCGAATGATAACAAAATTAAAAACTAAATGAATTGAGATTGAGAATAAGATTATAAGATAATTGTATTGAAGTGAGATTGAGAATAAGAGAATTAGAAAATGAGGAAACTTGAGAATTTGGTGTGATGAAATTATGAAAAATGAATCATATTTATAGAATTTTAGAATTTTTTTTATACCAAAAATGCCCCTAAATATAACCATTTTATTACCATTATTAGAGGTACATTAGTAATTTACATTTTAAATAATTAAATTAATTTTTTTTTTAATTTTTATTTATTTATTTAGGGAGGGAGCCAAACGGCTCCTGCCCCCCCCCCCAACGGCTAGGGTTCTTGTTGGAACCGTACGGTTCCACCGGTTCGGGTGGGGTCGAACCCCAACCGAACCGGTCGCCAACGGTTCCGGTTCCGGTTCCGAACCGGAACCGTGGCCGGGTCTAGTCCCGACCAATAGCTACGTACTTTGGGGACACAGTTTGTTTTGTAGCTGGGAACATTTTACATAGACATAGAGTTCACTCCTTCTTGCTAGAAGTAAATGAATATCTTTCTTAAGGGTTGATTCGATACCTGAACGATTTGAGCGCTCAAGTCTCTCTATTACGAATAGAAAGATTAAAATTCATAATAGTTATGAATAAATCGTTCATTAGAGAATCAATGGTACTTAAGGTAAAAATAATTAGAGGGGTATAACGGACATTATGACCCGACTCTAATTACGAGATACTCGTGAAGGGTCAATTCGTATGAAATGACTATATCGATTGACACACGACTTAGTTCGACTTAATACATCATCTGCGGCAACGAGAGTGCAACTTCGGGTTTTTAGTTGAATAACCCGGAGTTAATAATTCGGAATATCTAATTAAGAGCTTAATTAATATTTCGAGATTATTGGAGCTCGGAACCGTAGGTCCATTTGGTCCCCGTGCTAGCTCGATTTACTATAACGGATTTAGTATAATTGGATAGTCCAATTATATACTCACAAATGTATAAATATTATTAAAATGATTAATAATATTATTTGTCACACTTACAACTATATATTAAAAGTTAATATATGATTTATATAATAAATGATTATATGATAATTATTTATTGCTAGTAATTAAATTATATATGATATAATTTAATGAAGGCTAATATTAAATTCCAAATTTGGGTTTTGGAAACCTTTGAATTAAATTTGGAAGTTACATTTTTTTAAAAGGTAGTAACTCTTTAATTTTGTAACATATATTTCAATTATGGAATTGAATACCTAATGCTACAAAATTTATCTATCATTCCTTGTTGGCCGAATTCCTCAAGCCATTAGGGGATGGATTTGTTTGTTTTGGAAACAAATAAAATCCTTAGGCATTAATTTGGAAATTGTGATTTTCAAATTTGTTAATTGCTTATTTAATTTTGTAACATCTTTTCAATAATGGTAATTGAATATTGATGTTGAAAAAAATTAAAAGAAACCTAGCTTGGCCGAATTTGACATAGGTGGGAGGGAAGTGGTTGATTTGTTTTAGGAAACAAATTACCCTAAGTATAAAAAGAAAAATATATTTTTCTTTGAAAGAACTCTCATTCTAAAAACTCTTGCCACCTTCTTCTTCTTCTCCATTCTCTCAAAAGTTGAGAAACAATATTGAAAAACAAAAATAAGAAAAATATTATTAGTGTGTGATTAAATCTCTAAAAGGTTTAGGGATTTGTTTGTGTATGTAGCCCACACTACTTTCCGTTGGTAACGAGATATAGCTCGGAAAACCTTGTGGTGACGAACAAATCATCTTCTCCTTCACTCTTATAAGTCACGGCATTGAGGAACAATAATACATCTTTGCCGCACTTCACTTGTTACAATCGGGGCTCGATTTGTTTTGTTTTAATTCGGGTTTTTTTGGGAAACACCTTGGGGATATTTTGGGGCTGAGTTGGGACTTTTTTGAGTGATAAAATCAGACCTTAAATACTCTAGCAGTTCACGCCAATAGTGGACCGGTTTGTGTGCAGTTCGGTTGTGTAACGGGTGCAAAACAGTCCAATAATTCACTGCAGTTCGGGGACTGTTTTGGGCGCATTCCGGGGCTGAGATCTTGTCCGAAACAGAAGCAAAACTTCAGTATATGTGATGGTTCCATTCGGCTTTAAGGAAGGGAAAGCAGAAAAAATTTTCAAAGTCAATCCGTGTGCCTAATCTCTTCCGTTGCGCGAGGAAAGCGTTTCCTACATTTCTTAATTAAAAAAATCATTCAGATATTTTTAAAAAAATGAATAATTATAGTTATAAATTTTTTTATAATCATATCGAACCAGACCGAACCGAACCGTACTCACCCCTTGATTGTGGATGGAGAGTTAAAAATCTACTAAAACTTCATAATTTTGAATACACAATCAAAATATTTGAGTTTCCGAAGAGGGAGCAAAGCTTAAACTCCTACCCAATCACATAGAGTTTAATTTATATGAAATTTAATTTATATTTTCATATAGAGAAATTCAATCCTACAAATTCAATCCAATAGACCCATTGTATTGATATCCACCTATCGGCCAATAAAATTTTGAAAGTCACCGATCTAATTTAAATGGAAAATCAAACTCGAGATCGTACGTCTAATCACACATTCCCTCCTACGTCCTTTTCATTGAAGTAACCCACCCATCACATAGTTTGTGAGAAAGGAAATGGCTTACCTTGTAACTATTATGGTTAAGTGTAAAAATATAAATAGTAACATAATTTCCAAAGGCAATAAATATTTGGATAGTGCACAATTATACATGGTAACACATTAAATATCATTATTTAGCATAATGAATAGAGTTATCCCCTTAATTACATATGTGAATCAATATCATAAATTTTATTCCATGTATTAAAATCTTCCAAACTTGAATAGACTGGAGTAAGTTGTCATTTCCAACAAATCCCTAGTTGTAAAAGAAGTTTTAAAAGTGGAACAATAATAATCACACTACATGTACAACTTAATTATATACCAACTCATCAAAATTAAGTGACATTATGTAATTGAAATTTTTTTTTTAAAAAAAAAAGTAAGTATATCAATGATATTGCAACATCATTTATTTGTATTTATTAAAAAACTATTAAATAAATGATAGATATATTTAATATAGGGAAAAGTACAAAAAAATTCTTTTAGAGAAATCAAAACTGTTTTTTTTTTTAATGACAAAAGAGTATCTTGTGATATTGCCCGCTAGCAAAATCCAACAAAACCGATAACACTGTTAGTGACTGCTAATATGGCATGATGATTATTGACGTGTCATGGACGTGACTGCTGACATGACGTCTGTTAACGTGTAAAAATAGAAGGAAAAAAATACACATACCACATCATGCCATGTTATCATACACTAACGGCATAATCAGTTTTGCATGCTTTCGCTAAAGTCTTTTGTCAAGAAAAAATCAGTCGTGATTTCGCAATTGACTGAAACCACATGCTTTTTTTTTTATTACTTTTCCCTATTAATATAACTATATATGTCATATGTTTATTAATTAGTTACACCACGTTACTCATAAATTCGTTGGACGAAAATACACATACCATATCATGTCATGTCATCATACACTGACATCACCGATTTTGCCGACTTTTACAAACAGAGAAATTCACACGGAAAAACAACATTCTTGATTTCGGAAATGAGTGAAACCATATGTTTTCTTTCTTTACTTTTCCCTATTAATATAAATATGCTTATTAGTTGGTTGTACCACATTACTCATAAATCCGTTAGACGAAAATACACATACCACATCATGTCATGTCATCATACACTAACGGCATAACCGATTTTGCCGACTTTCGCTAATAAGAAAAATTCACATGATAGTCTTTTTTTCACGAAAAAACCCAGAATCCTAATTTCGCAATTGAGTGAAACCACAAGGTTTTTTTGGTACTTTTCCCTTTAATATAACTACATACATAATTGCTTATTAGTTAGTTGTGCCACGTTACTCATAAATCTGTTATTCCGTTGTATCAAAAAATAAATTACTCAAGACAGTAACCTAAAATTTATGATTCAAACAGATAATTAACAGTACACATAACTTCATACATCACAATTGCCATTGTTTTTAATAGCATGCAGCATCTTTGACATTGCTGTAATAATTAGTTATATGCAACATAATTTTGTTCCACCAACAAGCAAAAAAAGCAAAGGATAAAAATCAAATCCCAGCACAATGCATCATGTCCGCAAGGTGAAAGAACAAAAGTTCAAATCCGATCATATCATAACAACACGAGTTTTGTCAGAACCCATGACGATGAAGCAATCATATCAGAATTCCTTATATAGAAACAATCATATAACAATATCAATAAGCATGCTGTATATGCAGGATCGCGATACACATTAATATAATAAAAGAGAATTAAGGACCCAAAGGGCAACGATGAGTAGCTAAAAAACCAAAAGCAAGGCTAACCTGGTGAGGAAAAAATTGCCTGCACAAATTGAAAAATTACAACCACCATATGACCTAATGCTGGTACATGAAATAAACTACTTCAGAATTACAAGAATGCTGCATCAAATGTAAGTATTAATCGGTTTGTAAAATTTTCTCATTATGTCAAAAAAAAAATCAAATGGGTGCAAAAAGTCCTATCCGGAATAATGTTTGAATCTGATGAACCAATTAGGTATTCCAATCTATCAAATTTAGAATGAATATAAATCATTTTGCATTAATTTCACTAAGCTAGGACAGTTTTCAGGATTTATATCACTCTAAAATGTGAATAATTTAATGCGTCTAAGTAGCCATACGATGCACAAAAGGACTCAAAACTCTGGCTGTGAAAAAAATACTGTTACAGAAGACTTGTCAATTAAGTTATCACAACTAATAGCACAACTAATGATTAGGCAGCATAATTTATGTTCCAGAGACAATGAGGAAACTCTTTATTATAAGAATCCAATAGACTTAATTTGACAACTATTGATTAAAAGAAATACACTAGTTAAGATATTAAACTAAACAATTCACTCAAGGAACGTGGCAAGCGACCACTTTTGGATCAATCAATTGTTAAACTTCTTGATCGTATATTGTAAATGCAACTAAATAGTCAAAGATGATGAACAACATTATAATGGTCACTCCCTTAATCAGTGGCTTAGTACATATTAAAACAAAAAACCTTTAAAAAAAACATTTTTTTTCCAAATTAGTCCAGATAAAATTCAAAACCTAGCATTAAATAACAGTCAATAATTGCCAACAAAGAACTTGAACTATCTAACCTAGCACAATAATCTTAGAATCCGGACAAACAGATTGCATCTCTTAATAGCTAAAAATAGCCCTAAACCATAGTTTTATTTGCATTTCTACCCCTCTCCCTATACTATATAAACCCACTCTTGGTCAGTAAGACCCACAAAAGTAGCAAACATGACAAGAAAGAAGGTGAAACTCATGTGGATTGTGAACGATAGTGCTAGAAAAGCCAGCCTTAAGAAAAGAAGGGCTGGCTTGCTGAAGAAAGTAAGTGAATTGACCACCCTCTGTGATGTCAATGCATTCATTCTTATCTACAGCCCAGGGGAAAGAGAGCCAGAAATGTGGCCATCCCGCCCCGTGGTTGAACAGCTGCTTACAAGGTTCAACAACGTTCCAGAGATGGAGAGGTCCAAGAAGATGATGAATCAAGAAACTTACCTCAAAGAAAGGGTGGGCAAAGTGCAGGATCAAGTGAAGAAGAACAGCAGGAAAAACAAAGAGTTAGATGTTTCCCATCTCATGGAACAAGTCTCCCATGGTAAGACAATTGATGATTTTAACATAAATGAACTGCAAGGTTTGGTTTGGTATACCGAGGAGAGAAAGAAGGATATTAGGAAGAGGATTGAATATTATCAACAGGTCAATCCTCTTCCACCAGAGTCCCTCCCTCCCCCTCCCCCTCCCCCTCCTCAACATCCCTCTCCGGTGGACAGCACCGCTGGAGTCGGAGGAAGTACTGGTGGGGACGGAAGGAACCCACCTCAGCCTGAGTCAGCTCTGTGGGACCAATGGTTCATTGATATGATTAACAGCAGCGAGAATAATGCTGGCAGTAGCAGTGCTAGGGCTAAAAGTGATACAGGGTTAACTTCTCATCAAGCATTTGATGCATGTTCTGGTGCTGCCAGTGCTGCAAATCAGATGGGGTTGCCTCATGGTTATCCTGAAGCCTATAATATTGATTCTGATAAGGGGCTGCCTCAAGGAAATATCAACATAGGAAGCACCAGCAGCCTTGGAGGCAATGATGGTAATATGGGCCAGCCACAAGGGAATGCAGGGGAGGCTAGCAATGCTGCCGAAAGAGACATGGGAGTGCCTTCTGAGCTTTTTGGCGGTAGCATCGCCGGAAGTGACATCGGGATGCCTTATGATGTTACCAAACAATGGCCTGGCAATTTCCATCCCTGAAGAGTTTTTATCATGCAGTGCATGCAGTTTCTGTCGTCATTTCCATACAGTGTTTTATGTTTTCCTTCAATAAAGTCATTTGTGTAGATGAAGTTTTTCAGCTGTTATGCTTTCCTTCAATGGAGTCATTTGTAAAGCTGAAGTTTCTCAGTTGTTCTGATGTAATGTTTCTCTTATGTCAATGTTATGTATTATTATATCAAGTCTTTCTTGCCTTTTTTATGAGAATATAGATAGGATAATCATATAACTAAAAAAAGGAAAAAAAAAATTAGAGACTTAATATCTAAAATATCTTAGAAGGAAAAAGAAGAAGATGAAGAGATCGTGGCATTAAACAAAACCAACTTCATCTTTCTGACTTTCTCAAATTTTGCTTCTGACACTTTGAATACAATGTTTTGATTTACTGAAATAAGTGCAAGTTTCTGAAATATTCATAGATGATTAGGTTTGTATCATAGGAATGCATTACGAAATTCTTTCAAAGTGTAACATTCATCAAGATTCAATAATGTAAATATTATCTTGACAGAGTGAATTATAGTCCATGCCTGAATCGCGATCACTTCTGATATTATGCTAAAGATAATTACTGAAAGGGTCCCCTTAATATGTACCTTTAAGACGCGCGTCAAGTAACTATCTGCATTAAGAATCTTAAGCGATACATTAATTCAATTTTTCAGATTCACCCATGTGTGTTTCAATACACACAGGCACTGAAACTCCTGTCTTTTGTGGATTTTCATATATCAAACGTCATTCCTAACATGTGCCTAGATAGAATCTTAAAAAGACGCACAAATTGATGCGTTGATGAATACATATACGCAGTCAAAATCATGTCTTTTGTAGATTTTCAGGCACCAAAGACACTCTTAACATGTGCCTCCGCACACATGTTAACATAATTCATTAATCAATACTATGTCAATAGAAGCAAAATAAGGTAAAATATTCCAATTTAATTTTTCTTTTTTCACGACTAATTATATTTTCTTTCTTCAGACTTGCATTGTTATTACAAGGTTTAGGATCAACCGATCAACACACATGTAACACAAATTATATTTGTGATTGAAATTCTATGAATCTTAATCTTTCTGTCTAGTTTATTCAAGAGATTATTAACTCTTTTTACATGAGAGAAAAAAAATCATTAAAAAACATTATTATGGTCCTCATAATAATGTAGACAAAAGAACTGTCAATGTACCAATTCTGACTATTATACGTGTTTAAGGGTTATTAACTAACATCAAATGTTTTACCATTTACATATGAAGATATGAAAATTGAATCTTTTTTAAGATACTTCATGTGAGTGATTAATGAAGCTAGTTATGCAAGCTGTTAGCCAACTGATTAAGCACTTGAGTTTTGTTCTATTGCATGCATGGTAAGAGTGAAAGGTGAATTTTCTACTTTATGTTGAAAGATAACTGTATTAGTGAAGGAAAAATTAACATGGTAACTAAATAACTTCTATTATTTGCCTAATTTTTAACTTGGTCAAAAAGTAATAGCAATTATTTCTTCCTTATTCATTTTCTGAATACTTTCTTTAACTTAACCTTTCAGATTCTGTAGTATACTTCTAATGCCCGTCTCTAATTTCAACTGAAAACAATTTTACAATTTCTCATCAATGAATTATAATGTACAGGCAGATGTTAAGATCCATCTCACTATCATCATAACCCCAATAAAAGGGGAAATGTAAAAATACTTCAAACCCAAAATTAAATAATTAAAAGTATCTCCAACCAGGCAACCAGCCGACCTCACCTAGTGGGAAAAGCCTTTGTTTGCTTTGGTTGGTTTATTTCCAACCAACTAGAAAAGTTTTCAGAAGTCATTCCAGACACAAAGGTTCAAATTCAACATCACAAAACAGAGGAATGCGAATATAATAACATTCAAATTATTGCGAAGTATTAAATTTATACAGAAGAACGTGAACAAGAAAACCCTCAAAGAAAAAAAGCGATGTAGAATCACTGAATCAGTATCCAATTAAAATACAGAGGAAAAAGAATTACAACATACCGGCAGAAGAACTCTACAAAACATCTGAAGCACAATTAGAAGATCTTGTTGTACTGACTAGTGAGAGAATCCCTGAGATTTGAATAAAGGCCATAGAGTGAGTACTGACGAAGGTTCTCGACTTCGTACCATGAATTGAGAACTGAAAGGTGCTTATCCGTGCCAGAGAATGCCAATTGTATTCCAAGGCTGCAATCTACAGAGCCCCCATGGTTCTTGCAGCTGGAAGTGCGGATTGCACAATCCCGATTGTTGAGGCAGACAAAGTTAGAGTTTCCTGAACATTTAGAACAATCATCCCTTTTCCAGTACAAGTTTTGCAGCCTGCCTTTCTTAAATTCAAGCACCTGCATGTAACAAAATTTCATCAGTCTTTACAGAATATTAGAAGGTAAAATTGAGATTATCATTAAACAGAACCAATACTATCTCTTACAAGAGTAAAGCTGGTCACAGTGTATGTACTGTCAGCGACAAAAGCAGGGGGGGACCTTGCAGCATATTTTCGACCAGCAAATGCAACCATATACCCACCAGAATTATCCTGCAAATCATTTTGTTATTGATAAATGATACAATCATTTTTGTGAACCAACAAGAAAAAAGAAAGTATCATGTAAACAGTCAACAAGAACACAACAGACCTCGTCTAGGGATAAAAAAATATTAATAAATGCAGCTTCATCACGATAACTATCTCATTATGAGGCTTTTGAGTCACGTTTCTAAATAAGGATTTTCACAGGAAAAGACTAAAGCCTAAACCACATATTCGACCAATCCTTAGCATAATTTCTTCCGTCATCTTCATGAACCAAATCAACTATTCATTTCAATCACTTCTAATCAAACCTATAATGAAATATGAATGAACATATCTAGTATTCTGATTCCCTAGGGTTCTGACAACGCTCAATTCAAGCAAAATAAATTTAAAGCTGATTCATTCCAATTAATTGCTGTTATAAAAAAAAATGAAAATAACCGCAATCTCAAGTTTTGCAATAGATACTATGCACTCCTAAGCTATCAGCTATAAAATTGCAACAATAACCTATTTTTAGATTATCTTAAAAAACAAAAATCAAATGTAAAAAAAAAAAAAAACAACAATTAAATCAAGTAAAATATCAGATAGAATAAAGAGAGAGTGAAAAGGAGATAACCGGAGAGAACGACGACGTATTGATTGTGAGAAGCGAGATTTCGTCAACTTTAGGTCTAAAAACGGCGACCTGAGAATTGGACGAAGAAAGCGAAAGCCTACGGTCGCAGGGAGAAAGCTGAAGGCTGCTGCTGTTGAGGAAGAAACTGGCCCTCGAGGCGAACGCGATAGCGAAAGTGAAGCCGTCGGATCTTTCGACCTTCGTGTCGACGCACGGCGAGTACACGTGGTTATTGTCGGAAGATGATTCGACTAGAAACGAAGACGACGTCGTAAGGAGGAGGAGGAAGAGGATTTTTTCCATTTTTGCAAAAAAAAAAATTGTCGAAGCATATGTTAGTTTTGTCTCTTTCGCGTGTTTTTTGACTTACAGTGGAAGAAACGGAGAGGGGATGAAAGAGAGAGCGCGCGCTTGGAAGTGAACAAAGTTATGGACGTTTTGGGCCGGCCCAAACGTGTGTGTAAAGTCCGGTCCATTCAAAGTGAGGCCCAGTCATGTTTATATTATTGTAAATTTTATTTATGTTTTTACCGAGAATGGGATAATATAAGTTAAGTAAAAGGGCGAGTAGTAATTAAAAGTGCATAATTTTACGAGTTTTCATTCAATAAATAATCACACATTGAATTTGGTGATCAAATAATAAAATGTGTAGATTTAATGTATGCAATAGGTGAGTCCTTAAAAAATATCAATTATTAAGAATAACAAAAAAAAAAAAAAAAACACATAAATATGAGATTTGTGTCAACTATTTTATATGATTTAAGTTTGGTAAGTAATAGTTATAATTCTTGAATTAATTGTAAGTTCTATTTATGTGTTGATAGATTAAGCAAAGAATCGTGTTATCAGTAAAGTCATAATTTCTCGAGTCTAACGCTTTTTTATGTGCATACAAGACCACAAAATACCCTCTAAGTAAAAATAAGCGCAAGGGTACGCGTAGTGACGTTAGCCTGTGTAAAATATTGGCAGATAACATTATCTACTTAGATCCAATCCAAAACACTTCCAACTTTCTCTAAATACTTCAATACACTCAAAATCTAATTTTAATATCAAAACCAACATTAACACATGTTATAGAATAAACATAGATGTATTCTAAATACATATATACATTACTTTGAATCAAAAATACAAACCAAACAAGAATTCCCCAAAGAAGTGACTCATAAACAATTATAGGCCACTTAAAAGTAGTCAAGTGATTTTAGAATGGTTATTATAGCTCCAAACTTTCATCTAGTGTTATAAACTCTAATTTTACATTGCATGTCAAACATAAACATATTTGACTCAATCACAAGTATATTGTGTTTATGCTTCCAAAACATTCATAAACAATTCATTAACCTAATTTCAACTTCAAGATATGTTATTATGTATTCAATGCATAATACATCATTATATGTTTCACTAATGATAACAACTCACTAATGAAAAATATAG